>PVIR01027842.1:0-22512 GCA_004026965.1 Petromus typicus
CACACCACAGTCACTGAATGAAATCATCAGACACATTCAATTTTTGCAGTTGAAATGGACACGGGTGAGAACCAGTTTAGCTAAATGAGCTGAAAGAGTTTGTGTGAACTTCTAAGGTCCCTCAAATCCTGCCCAACCCTTCTCAGGTGGACCTTTCTCTTCCTGTGGTCTGGGGCATCCTGCTTACTGACATTCACCCCTTCCCTTGTTTCCATGGAAAAAAAGCAAAAAGTCCAGTGGCTGCTCTTGAAAGGATCACAGAGCCTCAGTGCAGCCACTAAATTCATATGGTTACTTCCCTTCTTTAAAAAAATTATGAAAAAATTGCTGCTTGAAATTTTTAAAAACTCGTGTAAAATATGCATAGCATAACACTCACTTCTTGACCATTTTACTGTGTGTAGTTCAGTGGAATTAACCACATCATCATCATCCATCTCCAAGTGAATTTTAATGTACTTCCTATTAAACCATAGGACAGTAGGACCAATGAAATTAGGATTGTTTTTACAAAGTACTTTGTGGAACTGCAGTTATTTTCTAATTTAAGTAGAACCTAGTGTCACAGATAAGTGCTCTAGACCTCCCGGGGCCCAAACTCTGTTGCAGTTCATACACATGACCAAATGCTTTGCTCAGAGGTGCACCAGGATCAGTAGTTGGTCCTCGCCAGGGGCAGTGGCTGAGCTGGTTAGAGGCGGTTGGCTTTGGAGAGGGAAAGCTTGGTTTGGCTGCTTCAGACTGAGTTTTCTCACCTGCTCGTACTTCTAGAGGTCTCCGAGCTCTTCTTTTGTGGGTTGTTAGCATCCTAGATTGTTGCACCACAATCTGCAATCATCTTTTATTCCCTTTGGAAACAGGGTCTTAAATCTTCCAGACTGGTCTCAATCTCAGCTCTGGGAACACAGGCCTGTGTCACCTAGCTTGCCTTCAATAGCAATCTCTAAGTGAGGAGCCCTGCTGGGCCAACATGATGAAGTTCTAATGGACCAGTCTATGAGCACATGGCTTCTTCTAGGATGATACATTAAATGTCAGGCCATAAATAGACACTCGACTTGCTGACTTTCCAGGAGAATGTGGTGGTGCTGTGGGACAGGGGGGGGTCTCAAACCTACTCCAGGTTAGAAGCACCTGGAGTTCTTCAAAAAATCCTCATGTTCAGCCACCTGCTACACCAGCAGATCAGAATCGCAGGGGCAGGACCCAGTTACAGTAATTGTTAAAATTTCCCAGGTGTATATACATGAAAGAATTAAAAGATTCATATCACAGCGACATATGTACACTCATGTTTACAGCAGCTCAGTTTGTGATAGCTAAATCTTGGAAACAACCCAAATGTCCATCAACTGGAGCCTGGATACTCCTATAAAATGGAGTATAACTCTGCTATAAAGAATGGCAAGTTTGAGTCATTAATAGTCAAATGGATGTACCTTCAGTCTATCCTCATAAGTGAAATAAATAGGTCACAGATATGTAAATACCGTTTCTTTTCTCTGATATGAGAAACTGAAATGTAGATAAGTCCTAGAATATATGTTAGATATTGTAAAATAGAAACTATTCGAAGGGAAATTGAGTGGGGTGAGTAATGAGGGGACAGAAAAAATTGTGATGGTAATTTAAAAAAGGAAACAAAGCTTATGTATTTAGAAGGTGAAGAGTTGTAGGGTGGGTAGGGAAATAGGAAAAAATGAGAATCAAGTCACATCATATACTGGTACAAATTGTCAATGTTGAGTGTGATCATGATATGTATATAAAATGTATCTATTTCACAATATAAAAAAAAACCAACCAAACAAAAAAATTCCCAGGTGTGTGACCACATTTGCAGTGCCAGAATCCCAGAGATCTTTGGCTCACCTGCTTTGGGAAGGGAAGTTGTATTTTCATATTTCCCCAAGTTTTCTATTTTCACCTGCACTCAAGATGAAACAAATCTTTATGTAGCTGCAGAGGCCTTCTCCAGTGGCTGACTAATGAAGGAAAAAATCTACTAGAAATAATGTAGTAAACAAGAAGTAATATTTATTGAGAACTCACAATGCACCAGTACTATGCCAAGTTTGGCTTTCTGATTAGTATATTTAATTATCAAAATGACCTATGAAAAGGTATAGAGAAGAAGATAACTTGCCCAGGGTCAAATTAGCTAATAATTGGTACAATGAGGCTTGACCCTCACAAGGGACAAAACAAAGTCCCTCTAATCATGGAGGTACATTTTAGTACAAAAGAGAGTTGAACAAATGTATACTATGTCCAGTGGAGATAAACATGAAGCACATAAATAAAGCATAGCAAGGAGACGGGAGTTGTGTTGTGAGGAGTCAGGAAGGCCTCTCAGAAGACGTGTGAGCAGTGACCAGAGTGATCAGGGAGGCAGCCAGGTGGCCACATGGTGAAGAACATCAGATCTCGGAGCCACAAGTCTCCCCTTTCCATCCCCACCTCTGCCCTCGAAGGAGGGCGGCACTTTTGGTCTTCTCTTCTAGACTAGCAAATATTCCTTCCAGAACCCTCATTAATATGCAGATGTAAATAACTGAGATCCTGATGGGGACCGGAAAGTAAGACTTGTTGAGCTCCCATTATGCAGAAAGGGTTTCTGGCAGCACATAGCTCAGTGACTTCATGAGAATCATGTTTAAGCTAAGTATTTATTGTTATTATAGTGGATCCTCAAGTTATGGCTGGACCAACATATGAACAACTTGGGTTAATTAGGTTAATGGGAGAGTCAATCTGCCTGTTGTTATCTATAGTGTATACCAGGTGACACTCAGATCTCAGCTGTATTGAGTTACAACCAGTCCTCAGGGGCTGATTGAGTTTGTAAGTCAAGGGCTTTGTACACATCTGGAGCAATTACTACAGATCTTTCTGACAGAGCTAGCAAGCCTTTGTGTTCCTCAGCATCCTGAGCCCTCCATCTCCACAGTCACAACTCTGGTATGGGAGAAAAGACGGGCTCTGATGGTAGAGATTAGCTATTTATCTCCGTATCTGCAGGATACTCTGGGCAGGGCAGGTGCTCACTTAAGATTTGATGAACTAATGAAAAACAAAAGCCTTAAACTGAAGGAAAGATTGTTCTACCTGAGACTGTGTGCTTGAAATTGCCATTTAATAATTCACCCAAGCTAAAGGAATGGTCAATATGCCCATGGAATTTCAGGAACTGACCACCAATCAAGAGGAAATCATTGTACAGTTAAACTGCATGTTAAAAATCTCAGGACAAAGGAGCCTCTCTGCTCAGGTGTGGCCCTCTGAAAGGCAGGGACCCCTGTGTGCTGGCTGTGTGTGGATTTCTATCTCATAGGATTGGGATGTTGTGGTGGGGAAACTGAGCCCTCTGGGCTGCTGACTGTGTTCTGGGCCAACCTTGATGTCAGACTCGGGCTTCACTGCATCTGCTCTGTTACCTCCAACCTTAGAAAGACAAAGTATAATCCAAAAATGCTTCTGAGTAATGTGTGTAGTGACCATGTGCTGGGTACCATCCTTGGACTTGTCTTTTCCATCTGACCACCATGATGGTCTCCAAGGCAGACACTGTCACATCCCTACTCTGCAGAGGAGGGAGCTAGCGACAGGTTAAGAGTACAGCAGTATCACAGAGTCCCTCAGCAGACAGACAGGCCCTGGCAGACCTCTCCTGCTGCATCCTCCTCTCCGCTCAGCACGTGCAGGTGTGCTGCTTTCCCCTCTCCAGGGGTCAGAACACTCTGGTTGAGCCTGGAGTGTACACAAAAGTCTCTGGACACGCTGGGATTCAAACCACGTCTTCAACAAGAGCAACTCAGATTCAGTCAGGGAACTAACAAAGGCAGAGATGACCTGGCTGTCTTTCCTTAATGAATGTTGGGATGGAATTTCAATTTGGAGGATATGATAGATCTTAGAGCCCCAGGTAGCTTAATTACACGCAGGCCATGTGAGGGCATTGCCGAGGACCCGGAGCTTGCTCGGTGCTGTTAAACGGCCCTCTTTGAGGCTGCTGCCAGGAAGTAAGAGGTTGCAGAGGCGAGTCTACATCCAACTGGCCATTATGTTGGCAGAAAGTAGCTGCCTGCAGTAACACGGTACCTGGAGCCAAGAAAGCCCTGCTCACTCTGCACTTGGCCAGCAAGCTGTCCTGACATGAGAGAGACTTGTCTATAGCACGCTATGTTCAGTCAAGCAGCATTTCCTGAGATTAGCTGACATCCTAAAGATGCTAACAGGCATCAGGGGAGATAAGAGCATGTGGCCACACACTCTTGGGACAGGCTGGTAGCAACCAACACATTTTAAAACTGGCTCAGGATCTCCTAGATGGGGGTTTGGCATGTGGCACTTGTCAAACTTCTTTGAGCAGATATCTATTTTTTTGTAGGTGTATCTTGGGGACCAACTGTTTTCAAGGCAGGCTGTAGAAAATATAGGACAAGGTCCTGTTAACATGACAATATGGTCCTTGAAAGAGGAAGCATATTGACTTCTTCCCTTGGCAAGACTAACACCGTTGTGCCTGTTGAATGCAGTTCTGCACGAATGTTTCTTCCTCTTATCCAAAGAGCCCCTGCAGACAGAAGAGGCCAAAGCAGGTAGTTGATTCTACAAAATCCATTAGAAATAGGACTCCATACACAGTCTGGAAAAGGATTCATCTGGGTTAGGAAAGGGAGGCTGGGCCAGGTGGGGAGTGCAGGTAGTTACTGGGATGTGGGCCCTTTAGGTAAGGAGTGTTAAGTCCCCAGCCCCTGTGCTCCATATCGAGGAAGATAAACAGGCGATGGGGGATGGAGAGGAGGGCTCCAGGAGGGTCTGAGACCAGTTAGCCTCCCTCGGTGTTGCTTCTGTCAGGGTTAAAACCCAACTCTTGGCTCAGTAACCCCATCTCTCCCTGACCTTGACAAAGGTATTTCCACTTTGGTGACTGAGGTGTCAGAACAGACATTATTAACCAGGGACCACATCTTCTCTGAAGAAACACTTCTTTTCTGGGGAAGCTGCAGGTCCCAGGCTGTGTATCACTTCTGAATGCCCCTGTGCTGGTGCGTGCCCAGGTAACCGGGGAATGAGGGACTCGTTTCTGATACTCTCTCCACTGGCTCTATCCCTGGGTGATCTGAGTCGGAGACTGTCTTCAGGGAGATTCTGGGCAATGAGGGTATTGGTTAAATTGAAAAGACTGTCATGAATCCAGGGGGAAGCAACACTGGATCTTAGTGAGCAGATGGCCAGTTACTATGTCAAGAAAGATAGAAGGCTGGCCAGGGACTTAGCTCAGGTGGTACTGCGCCTGTCTTGCAAGCACAAGGGTCTAAGTACAATCCTTGGTACTGAAAAAAAAAAATAGGGCCAAGGTAGATCTAAGTCTGGGAGCCTTTTTAAAAATATCAAATTAGAAACAGCATTAGGCATGAATGTGAATACTTATTTTGCATCAAAAAAGTAATGACAGCAAATTAAAAATCATAAGAAGGTGGTAGATGATATAAACATGACAGAATTCATAAAAATAACATTTTTACTAATTAGCTGCTCTGCAGTCTGCAGGTAGCAAACATGTGAATGTTCTGCAGAATTTTAAGTCATCTCTTCTGTGATGATTTTGTAATATAATTTTCTAGAGGGAATTTAAAGATAGCTCAGTGTTTGAGGGAGAATTTAAAAAGATTAACAATCTTTTCTATGGTTGATATTTTAGAAGTTTCATATTCAAAAGTAATTATTATTGGCAACTATATACATTTACAGGACTATTATTCTATTATCATTCAATTTGAGGAAACTATTGTTTAGTATTCCTTTGTTGATAAACCATAAGATTTTGGGGGCATTTCCCATTTCCATATGTAGAGACAAGGCTTCTCTTTGAGTTGATGGCACCCATTAACCAGGTTGGTGATGTCCTAGCTGTAGTCACATGCCCTGATTGCAGGGTAGACCCTGTTTCTTCATGTTGCATGCACAGGGTTGCTTCAGAGGGGCGCAGAAAGAGTCCTAGAAGTCCCTCCTATCCAAAGATTGCTGGTGGTGACTGAAAACTGAGTAGAGGGGCCACTGCAAGTCACATAAATTCAGTGCACTAAACTCAAGCTATGAATATCTCAGGTTACACTGGTCCCCACTCCCTTAGTCAGATCTTCCAAAAGGTCTAGCCAGGAGAGCACCACTCAGCATGAGGACGTGGGGTGGAGGGTTTGCTGAATAACAACAGACTGCATTCTAACAAGTTGTTCCCCACATACATTTCTCTGTAAATATTACAGAAAGACACGACACAATGTTAGAGTCCTTCACAGGGCCTTGGGCTAGGCTGTGCAGGTGAAAGGCCTTGAGGTTAAGCCTCATGAACTCCATGGTAAATATGGCAAGAACACAATGCTAGGTATCTTGTTAGCCAAGCTAGGAAGAAAGGAGGGATATAGTCTTAGAAACTTACTTGAAGGCAGCATGGCAGGACCCATGTTTGCGTGTGTGTGTGTGTGTGTGGCATGGGCGCGCGTGCGTGCGTGTGTGTGTGTGTGTGTGTGTGTGTGTAATGTCTGTGGAAGAAGCCAGTATGTATGTTTTGTTTTCTTTTCTGACACAATCTGGCAAGATTTTTAGTCACTAGAACAAGTGCCTCTGATTTCCTTCCCTTGCTCTCTTAGATTCCTTTGCCAAGGGCTTAAACTCTTGCTTTCACTTTTACTCATACCTAGAAAAGCAAACTTCTACTTAGAAAATGTAGCAGTTTTATTCTGCACACCGAGGAATGCACCTGCCAGGTGTGAAAGTGAAGGGAGGTAGGAGCATGGAGTAGCCCTCAGAGGGTGGTGGGCTCCAAGGACAGAAGGGCCCAGGACTGCATCTTCTCTGCAGCGTTTTCTACAAAGCTGCTCAGTAGGTTCTGTCCACCCTCAGGAGGTGGTTCCCCAAGAGTCGTGAGCCCTGCTTCACCGTTATTTACACAGCACTGCCTGTGACTCAGGTTATCAAACAGCAGTTGATGTGGGCGTACGTGGCTCACTGCTTTTCATAGCTGTATGGTACTTCAGCATGTTGATACAGAAAGTTTGAAAACAATGTATTTTTTGCTAGAATTCTTTCCAGCTGCCTGTTGCCTTCCAAGGATTATGACTGGTCTTTAGTTCTGGTCCTTGGGAAAAAGCCTAAAACTTTAGGAATTTCTCAAATGATAGAAGTGACTTTTTCACAATGGGTTCCTGGGACTACATTTGTGCTGATGGCAATGGAAGGTTCATGGTTGGTCCCTAGATAGTTTCAGGACAGAAAGACCAGCCATGTGACTAGAGGGTGGAAGTACTAAGTCATGTGGTTTCAGCCTGGCCGACAGATATTGTATGAGCTGGATAATGAATTTGAGGAGCTGGCCATGATTTACCCAATCATATATCTAGGTGATGAATATCCCCACACCCTGGGCACTGAAGTTCAAGGGTGCGTTCTTGGTTTGTGATATATATCAACGTGGCAAAGAGAGGTTATGCACCCTGAGGATGCAGAGGGTTTGCATTTTGGAATTTCCCGGATTGCACCCCATTATTTCAGCTTGTCCTGATTTGTATCTTTTAGGAGAAATCTGTAAGCATAGTAAGGATAGGGCTTTCTTGAGTTCTGTGCATAAGTCAAAAAAAATTATCAAACTGAAGGAGGAATAATTCCTATATTTGAAGCCAGTTAGATATGACCAGGGAACTTTTGAATCTGCAGCTAGTTACTGGAATAAAATTATTCTTAACCTGCCAAGTTAAAACCACACCATCATTCCCGGTCAGAATTTCACTGCCAAATTAGCAACTATTCAGTTGCACAACTAGAAAAACAAATCCTTAGTGATATATTATTGATGTTTTCTGTAGTAAGCAGAAATGAGGTTGACTTTTGTAGGTTACTCTTATAGTCAGCAACACTGCTAACGCCTTTTTTATTGAGTCAGTAATTTACCTGTAGTTTGAGATTTTATTTAGATAATAAAATCATAACAGAAGCTTTGCCTGATTTTGTTTGCTGTGATCTCTACTGCAATGACAGGCAGTGTGCATGGACAGATTAAACTCCTACACGTCCGCATGCTACCCAGGTAGCTCAGGTATTGTTATTCCCATCTTACAAATAGATAAAGTAAGTCTTTGAAAAGATGCAGTCACACAGCGAGTTGTGTCAAAGCCACGACTAAACCCTGGTCTTGTTTTGAACAGTGATGCGTGTTCTCTCTGCCAGCAATTCTTCAATTTAAGCCAGGGTTAGAGTCACCTGGAGGGCTTGTTAAAACCCAGCTGGCTGGCCCCGCCCCACAGCTGCTGAATCAGTAGGTCCCAGGGGGGGGACAGAGAATTTGCATGTCTCACAAGTTCTCAGGTGATACATCTTTCTCTGGAACAACACTTTGAGAACGGCTGCCCTGTAGTACAGAACCGCTCAGTTTAGAGCCTCCTTCTGGCTCTCTTAACACCCCACTTCCTTCTCTGCTTGGGGATTCGAGTGCCTCCCCTCTCCTCCACACAGAGTCCGTGCATGTCCCTGGGAACTCAAACCCACAGGTGGCAGCTAGCACTGGTGTTCACTGTGTCACCATCTGTCTCTGTGCATAATTACCCTCATTAAACAGGTTCTTACTTACCATCCAAGTAAACAAGCTATGTTACTAAAAAGGGCTGTCTCTGCACCTGATTTCTCAGGCTGTCTGACGGGCATCACCCCAGCTAATGCTTTGGCTCTTGGCCGGGAGATCAGGAGGTTCTCTGGATTCTCTCTATCAGGCTGCCTGGCTCTTTCTCTCAGATCTGCAGATTCTGCTGTGCTTCCATTTGATCCTTCCAAGGAACACTGTGCTATTTCTTCTGCAGGCAACCCCAGTGATTCGGACCACAGTACTCAGAGTCAGGGTTGACTTGTTCCTCAGTGTCCTCTGAGTGTCAAGAGTAGGAGCTTCAGTCCACCCCAGCTAAGTCAGTCCACTGGGAAAACTGACCTCTCCAGGGGCCCTTAGGATGGATACTGTATCTCTCCTTGTATGTGATTCAAGTAAAACCAGCAAAAACCATCAAATAAGTATATGGAACTCCAACAAAGGCTCAGTTTTCTTCTCACAATTCTGTTTTGAGGGGCGTGGTAATGGAGTGTGAACCCAGGGCCTACCACATGCTAGGTGTGAGTGCTTCACTACTGACCTACATCCTATTTTATTCTGACATGGTCTTGCTAAGTTGCCCAGATTGGCCTCGGACCTGTGACCTTCCTTGCTTCAGCCTTCCTTGTCACTACAATTACAGGTATTTACCACCGTGCCCACCTTCCCTGATTTGTATTTTAATGGCACAGATACAATTATTTCCTAATCCTTTGTGGTCGTGGCTGTGCTGCTGCAGCCTTGACTCTCATGGCCCTGCAAAGGTTGAGGATACATTGCCCCATAAATATCTCTGGGGGTTTGGGGGTGTTTATTTTCACAGGAGAACCTCACTCTCATCTCACCTTGCACATCCTGTGCTCCCCTGCCACACAGATACCATGGCTGGGTACATCTATACGGAGAACACACCCTTTTGATGCAGGTTCAGATCCTGTGCCAGAAACCCTCTTGCCGGAGACTTAAAGCAACTCTCTCTGAGGCTCAGTCTCATCCTCAGAAGTGAGGCTCTGCATGATGGAGATCATATCTACTTCACGGGTGCTGTCAGGATAAATGAGAACACCTGCGTGGTGCCCAGCATTGTATGGACGCTGCTCTGCCTCTCTTTTCCAGCCACCATTGGAATAGAGACCTAACGGTTCCTTTATTTGCTGTACTGCGTCCAACCTTCTCAGGTTCTTCCCGACCTGCACCATTCCCATCCTGTGCAGCGCTCAACCTCTCTTCTCCTCACTGTCCCTTCTCCCTTGGTGAGATGTGGCTACACTCCCCTTCAGCTGAAAGTTGTCCTCCAGGGCCCTCCAGCTCCAGATGGCTTCTTATTCGGAGGGAAGGTGGGGTTAGAAAGGTGGGGAGGAAAGGGTAATTTCTCCGAAGATGCAAACTTTTTCGCACTGGCGAGCTGTGTTGTGTTACCTAGTCTAATCTGCCAAGATTTTAGTCTACGCCCCGCCCCCCGGAAGCTCATTGGCTCCTGACAGGCAGGGAGCAGCAGGGGCAGGAAAACGCACTGGCATTTATCCGGTGCTTACAGTTGGGAGGTATTTAATTCTGAGTGGCCAGGTGAAGAAGCAAATCACAACTTTCCTTTTACAACGTCCAGCTCAGCTTTTAGTGTAGACATGTCCACAGCTGACATTTGGCTGACCTTTACCCTCTCACTTTCATCCCCGCGAGAAATGAATCAGAAGGACAGGAGGTTGGCAAAAAATGAGCAGGGCCAGATCCTCCAGAACGGCTTAATGGTCACCTCTGTGCCACTATGCAATGATACTTCCTAGGCCCTGTTATCCTAGGGCTTGACATGCCCACACGAAGAACTTCAGGCACCCTCAGAATCTGTATAGATTGGTTCCAAGATGTCCACAAACACTGAAGTTGGCAGATGCTCACGTCTCTTTGCTAGAATGGTGCAGTATTTGCCCACAACCTCTGCATCTCCTCTGTAGACCTGAAATCATCTTACATTCTGCATCACGCCCACTGCAATGTAAGCGCTATGTACAGAGTCGTCACACTGTACTGCGTGGCAAATATGGCCAGAACACAAAGCCCATACTAATTCAGAGGAGACACAAGGTTTTTCCCGAATGCTCCTGATCTGCTGTCAGGATAAATGAGAACACCTGTGTGGTGCTCAGCTTTGTATGGACGCTGAAGTGGTCATCACGGGTGGTTGAATCCACGTTTGTGGGATACCTGGATCCCGACAGCTGACTGGCTGGGTGATCTTCTGGGTATGCAAGAGGTCATCACTGAGATGCGAATGACACCACCATTCCCTCAGTAAGCGCTGACGCCCGCAGCAGGGGACTCGGCCCCGAGCCCACAGAACGGGCTTCACCAGGGCTGTGTGGGGTGATGACGGATGTGCCAGAAGTGGGTGCACAGCAGCACTGAGGTCTCGCCAGTGTCTCTGAGAAGAACTCCGAAGGAGCAGGACAGCAGCTGAGGGGGGGCATAGGGGTAGGAGAAGAATTCGGTTGTCCAGGAGACAGTGACCGTGAGTGACACCAGCAGCCGGGGTGGCCTGAGCATCCTGTGGGAGGTTGGTGGAGAAAGAGAGCGGAGCCCGCTTGGGTTGGTCTTCAGAGAAGCTGAATCCAGTTGTCCAGAAAACAGAAAAACTACACATTTCTCTGGACTTCAATCTTTGGAGAGAGATGCCCTCCAAATAGTACGGGCACCATTTTTTAGAAGCTCCAAAGGTTCTCCCTGCCTCGCCCGCCTTCTTTGTGTTTCCTGGGCCTCAGGACCTTTGTGTGATGTCCCCGCCGCAGTCTTCCGCTGAGGACCCCTCTCACCGAGTCCAAGGTGCACTGCCGCCCTCTCCCAGGCGTCCTCTGCGTCCTGCTGCGGCTCCTGTGACCCTCCGCAGACTCTGGTGCTCACAGCAATGGGGCTTGGAAACGTCTGCAGACAGGGCACTTAGAACTTCCAGCCAGAAGCCCTGCAGACCAGATCTTCCACACCTTCGTGTTCAAGCCTGGGCGAGTCTCTACCATTCAAGGCCTCAGTTTCCTCATCTATAAAACAGGAGACAGTAACATGGGCCCTTCTTGTCTCGTAGTATCATGGGAATCGAATGGTAACCGACATGTGGAAATCCATGCGAGGGATGTCTAGGCCCGCTGGAAAGTGCCACCCACTCCAGGGTCTGCTGGCATCAGCAGCGCCCCCCCGTGGCTCCCTAACCTAACTGCTCATCTTTCCACAGGGTCCAGATTCAAGTGCCAGTTTCGGTGTGAGTCACAACAGTGCCGCTTTCTGACTGGGCTGCTGAGCCTGAGAGCTCACAACGCTAATTCTTCCATCTGCTTTGATGTGTTTCCTGTCTCCTGACGTGTCAGTCGCTCAGCTGTCACTTCTCCGCTCAGAGCGCGACGGTGCTGCCTCGGCCCCACTGGGACTTGACAATCAGATGATGAAGTTCATTACGTACATGGCGGAGTGAGAAGCCGAGGGACAGCGTGTTCCCTGTGTGTGTGGACCGTCCTCCCTCTGGTGAGCGGCCTTGGACGGTTTTGCTTTCCCTGGCCCGTGCTTCTGACGGATGAGGCTGCACAGAGGCGCTGCTGTCCCTACTCCAGGATTCAAACGCGAGGCTCCGCCTGGGAGTCCGCCAGCTGCCCCCACCCAGCGCTCCCTCCCCTGGGGACCCGGGAGGAGGACACTGCATCAAAGCAGACAGGCGCAGGTGTTCCTGCTCCTTTGTTCCAAGTCCCCCACGCCCAGCTCCTGGCCTCCTTTGGTCTGCCAGACTTCCTTCCTCCTCTGCCCCTGGCTCCATCCCTCCAGGAGACAGTCCTAAAGTGCTCCTCTGTGCTCCACCAGGTTCCCAACACACATCCTGCACTCTCTATTCTTTAGTCCTTAGATCAGCCCTGTAAGATTCTATAATCCTGACACTCTCCCTTCTTTATACTGGGGAATGCACACAGGGCCTGACCTGCATCCTCCATCTCTTCCAAATGTTTTTATTTTGAGACAGGGTCTTAGTCACCAGGTCAGATTGGCCTTGAACTTGTGATCATCCTGCCTCAGCTTCCCAGACTGCTGCAGTCATAGGCAGGTGGCACCGTACTCAGCTGCCGATTCCTTTGTATAGGTACTTATTTTAGAGAGTGCACACAGCCTCCCCAAGACGGAGACATTCTTAAAAACCAATGAGGGGCTGGCTACCCTCTGCTGCTCTTCCACATTATTTCTCTCAGCCCCTCAACAGTAATTCCTACTGAACTGTGGCTGGCAGAAATCTCTCCTTCTGAGAGGACTGGCCTGTCCCGGTGGCCTCACACTTGTCAGCTAGTCCAGGGGAACAGGGCCGACTCCCTGCGGGGTCCTGAGGGGCCCAACAGGAGCGACCAGGCAGGCAGACTCCGGAGGACACTGAAAGGTCGCCTGAGAAATACTTCTTCCACCTGGAGGTGGAAAAGCCTGACGGAAAGAGCCCTTTCTCAGGAATTCAACCTTTTCTTTCACAATCGAAAGGAAAACTTAATATGTCATTTTTACCAAAAAAAAAAAAAAAAGTTACATTTCCATGGACCATGAGCCCTTTGTTTATGCACCAAAGAGTCAAACCCTGGTCTGACTGGGGACACTTGTACAGATTTGAATTTTCTAGGTGGCGCAGATTAATTTTTAAAGATTTAGTGATTAAAGACTCTTCCAAGTGAGCACCTTCCTCCAGTTCTCAACAGTCCCTCAACCCCCTTCCCTCGGGATCACAGGCAAACGTGATTCCTGTTTTTCTTGCTCTCTCGCTGTGCGCACACACATGCACACACGCACACATACATGTGTGCGCACACACACTCATACACCTTCTCCTTCTTCATTTTGTCTATCACAGATGACTTGTGTGAGAAGAGCTTTTAACATGTCTGCAGAGCACAGAATCCAAGTCTCGGTTCAGAATTCTTTACATTGTTGTCCTGACAGTGTTTTCTCCACTGAAGTCCAGGTCTCATCTTCCTGCCTCTGTTAACTCGCTCTGCCAAGCGCTCAGCCCTGCTGCCCTGCCGAGAAGGAGACACGGGGAGCTGGCACTGCAGCCATACTGGATCCACGCGCCAGGGCGGGAGTGGGTCAGAAATGGAATCTCAACCCCAAAGTGCCACCTGAGGACAGTGAGTAAGCTGACACTTCCCTTTCTACTAAGTGAAGAGCAATGGCCATGGACAAAAGCGAAGCCAGGGCTGCTGGTCAGGGCGTGAGGTCCGGGATTCCACACAACCCGGTGGAGAAGAAAAGCCAGGCCCCTCCCCTTCCTGTCTGCTCCTCCCCCGCCCCTCATGGCTGCACTGTTCAGAGCGGAACCTGGAGCTCAGATTTAGGACCTCAAGGACCAGATTCCAAGGCCCGTGATGTCAGTTCCTAAGACACCATTAACAATAAGGCTCAGACTAGCTTGGCGGTCCCAATTGTTTCTCATCATTGTCAGATGTACCTATAGACTAGGTTTCACATCATGTCGAATAAATTCAGGAAACTCTGAGATGATCACATTTTGTTGTTGTTGTTACAGGACTTGTTGGAGCCTTTATTTAGTTTATATACTTGAGACTAAGAAAAACACTCCTTTTTCAGCCTAAAGGTCCTGGAGGGAAAAGTCAGGAAATTCATGCAGTTCTGTCAACTCCTAGGTGTATATACAAAATCAATGAAAATACATGTCGCATAACATCTTATCTATGAATAGATAAGATTAGACTTCTGCCTAAGCCTTCCAAGTTATCTGGTATTACAGGTGCATGTACCATACCCAGCTATGAGGAAGATGAATCTTAAAACATTATGCTATGTCGAGGAAGCCAGTTCCCAAGGGCCCAATACTCTATGACTCCATTTGAATGAAATGTGCAGAATGGGGGCCACATAAAGGGAAAGTGATTAACGTTGCTTAGGGTGGAAAGTGGGGTAGAGGTAAAGGGAGTAGGGAGGAGTGGTTAATGGACATGGTAGCTCTTTCTTGGAGTGAAAAAGATATCAGCAAATCGACTGCAGTTTAAGTGGGTGGACGGTAGGTTGTGTGTGGATCTCTCAGGAAAGCTGTGGTATTTGTGGATGCGTGTGTAACTATTTGGTTTTTTTCAACGGGCTCTGTGGGAAAGACCAATGCAGAGCTTGAGGCCAAGAATTTTCCAAGGGTTCAGATCTGTCCAGTTTTGCTTCTTGGTCTCCCTGCTCAGAATTAGCAGGCTCTGTCCAAACTGTGTTTTCCTCTTCTCCAGTCAGCCCAGGGGGTGCTGAAGGGACAAACCCGCTTTTCTCAGGTGGCCCTGACTGCCATCCTTTTCAAAGATTTCAAGAATGTCTCACTTCAGACACCAGGTATGTTCGCTGGGCCCAACCCAGTTGGAGGAAAGATCTCCATCAACTTCAAAAACACAAGCTTAACAGGAATGGCAGTCTACTTGCAGCACGATCACATTTGCAAAGTGAATAAACATTTTAGGGATCGTATTAGCACAAAATAGGGAAGATATGATTTGTTTAAACCAGGACCCACACTTAGCAGAAAACCTACTATTCAAATGGAAGCAAAACACTGCAAAGACTAAAATGGAGACAGAGTTTTGGGTGCTATTTATAGAGTGTTGTGGTGTTCTGGCTACGTGAGAGTTAAGTAAAAAAGAATTTTTGTTTTAACTCCTGTTGCTCAAAACATCTCTAAAATGTCCCAATTCAATTTCCTGTCATGGTACCAAGCACCCAGGGAGCAGAATTTAATTTTCAGTGGCTGAATGATTTCCGTAGCTTCCAGGTCTTTCTAGACTTTATTATGGCTTGAGGCAACAGGTGGAAGAGTGGAAATCTTGAAGTGCAGAATGTTCAGAATTTGAAGTTAACAGTAAGAAAGTGGCAGAATTCCTGATGAGATTTGGTTTTGTTTTGCCATCCTCTGCTTTTCACTATAAAGCCAAATCTAGATTTCACCACCCTTTTTGAGAGGGGTCTATGGGGTGGCATGAGGCCACCAGGCCCTAGGATTTGCTCTCCTGCCTCTCCCACACCTGCTTCTCTTCTTTCTCTTCTCCACTCCTGTCTTCCTCTCTCCTCTTCTGAGCCTCTGTTTCAGGACTTTCTGGGTATTACATGGGTGAATTTCTGATTCCCTCCCTGGAAGTCACAGCCTTATGTGCAAGGCCCAGCTGTTTCTATGAGTTAATGTTTTGCTGTGTGCTGAAGCCACTTTCTTGTTTCTGAGGGGCCCCCAGCAGGACTCACTGTAAAGGGAAGACACACGACACCGAGCCAGCACAGCGCTCCAGTAGGACAGGGTGCTGAGTGTCATCTGGAACTTGTCTCAAGGAGCAACAGGCCTTAAGCCTGTCTCCCCCACCACCACTAGTCTGAAGGGAGTGAAGTAGCCACAGCTGTCCTCTGCTGAGAATATGGGAATACGGGGCAAAGTCCAGAAGCTCTGGGGTGTAGCTGCTCAGACGCAGAGAGCTCATGCCTGGAATCCAGGGACTGGCTCTCCCGGCTCCCTGCCTGGCTTGGGACCCCCTCCTGGCTGGCTTCCAAGCTCACAGTGCAGCCCACACATTCATGCCTCTCCCCGTGTTCTTGTCTTTTGGCTTTGACCTTCCCTATTCAAAGGAACAACAGAAGCAATGCTCTTCTCAGTTGAAATAACAGAAACCACTCCAAAGAGGTATGGGCGAAAGGCTCTTCTTCCGGGGTAGCTAAGGAGTTAAGTAAAAAAGAGATGAGAGTCCTGAAACTTTAAGCAGAACACACTCTCGCTGAGGCTGTCTGCTCCTTGACTTTCCTTCTCTACTTGGCTGCTCCATGTCATGAAGCTTCTCAGACAAGGGACTGTGGGGAGGCTGTGGCTGCTTCCTGCTGGTTGGAGGTGGAGCACAGACTGTGATCTGATGCCTACAGGGGATCTCAAGGGAGAAGCCAGCAGGCCCATTCTGTGCTGCTTCTGCTTGAGGAAAAGTCCTCTTGCACTTGGGAGAGGGAGGAAACTTCTGCACATGGGGCAGATTCTGGGACTGTTCAACATTTCCAGTCTATCCAAGCTTAAGGGAGAGCTTCAAGTTTGGCTAGGGCAAGTGAACCACATGCCTGTCTCCTAAGCCTAAAGGTTGAGACCCTGTCTCCCTGCAGATTCGGAGACCCTTAGGGGCTCAAGCACACCCGCTCCCACATGTTGAACCTTGTCAGCGGCCATCTTGGTAGCCCCATCCCTCTTGTCTCTCACTCATTGCCTCACCTTCCCCCATAGCTAATGCCATATAGACCACCCACTCACAAAGTTCTCTTATTGGGCAAAACCCTAGGTCAAACCTATAGACTCTCCCTTCCTCCTAGCCTTCACCCTGCCCTGTGACCTTTTGCTATATATGTGACACTTAAGCCTGAATAAATCGGAAGTTCCAGAAACATTCCCCAGGGTCTGTGCTTGACTCTGCGCCTCACCCTCTCTGGCCGGGAAAACCTCACGTAGACAACAACCAGCACAAGCTTCCTACTTAAATATCAATTCCACAAAAGCAGGAACTTGTTTAATCTGTATCTAAGCCTTGTATTTCTAGCACCTAGACCAAAGTTGGGACTCAAATATTTATTGATTGAATAAATTTTATTTTAAAATAGCTTTACTGTTGTATATCCAAAATATAAAAAAAACTGCACATATATCAGAATATGTAATTTTGATATTTATATGTATATCCACAACTGTGAAACTATTATCAAGTCAAATAATGAATATACACATCACCCTCAAAAGTTTTCACATGCCCCTTGGTAATCCCTCTCCACCCAAGGCAACTGCTAATTTGTATTGTCAATATAGATTAAATTTCATTTTCTAAAATTATACGTGGATTGGAAACAGTGTTTATTTCATGTATTTATGACTGATTGGCTTCTGTCATTCACACAATTGTCTTGAGACTCTTGCTATTGTTGTGAATGGTTCATTCCCTTTTATTGCTGAGTATAATTCCATTTTCTGGTTATATAGTTTGTTTATTTGGATGTTGATGGACATTCAAATAACTTGCAGTCTTGGGTTATAAGAAAGAATGCTGCTATGAACATTTGTACACAAGTCTTTGCATGCTCATACGCTTTCATTTCTTTGAGTAAATACAAAGAAGTAAAAGGTCTGGGTCATATGATAGATGTAAATTTAGCTTTTAAAGAAATTATTAAACTATTTTCCAAAATGATAATAACCCCGATCCTCAAATAAACTAAATTTGCATTTCTGGGAGCAACACAATGTGTCAGTATGTATTATTTTTTTCCTTATTGCTGATTTCAATTTGCTTAAATTTTGCTTGAAATTTTTATACCTATATTAATGGTAGATGTTAATTTGTTGCTTTCTTTTGTTATATAGGTTTTTGTCAGCAATCAAGGATGCTTAGATTGAGTTGGGAAGTATCTCCTTCAATTTGTTAAAAGACTTTGGTGTTGTGCCTTTCTTAAATATTTACTAGAATTCCCTGTGGAGCTATTTAGCTATGGGGCCTGGAGCCCCTACTCTTTTATGAGAGATTTTAAAATGCATATTTAGAAAAACCTTGGAAAAGAGCAAAGTTGGAGGAGTCAACTTCTTGACTTCAAAACTTGCTACTAACCTGTATAATCAAGATTGTTTAATATTGGGATATGATAAATATATTGATTAATGGAATAAAGTTGAGAATACACATTTATAATACTTAAAATTTTCAAAGATTCTAAGATGATTTAATAGGAAAAATAGTGTTTTCAACAAATACTGCTAAGATAATTGGATATCTCTATATAAAAAAAGAAGTGAAATCTCTGACACCATATATAAAAAATCAACTAAAAATAGATCCAAGACTTAAATGTAGAAGCTAAAGCTATATAAAAACTTAAGAAACCATGGCTGGGGATAAAGCTCAGTGAAGGAGCTTTTTTGTTACATATGTGATACCCTGGGTTCAATCCCATGTATCCACCCTCAGATTTAAGAAACCATAAGCACATATCTTCATGAACCATGGAATAAGTGGTTTCATAGATATGATTCAATAAACAAAAGCAACAAATAAAAAAAAATCAATCATCAAAATTAAAAACTTTTGTGTTTCAAAGGACAACATCAAAAAGTAAAAAGGAAACCCACGGATCTGGGTAGAAATTGTTTTTACAAGTCATTTTTCTAATAAAGAACTTGTATTGTGACTACACAAAAGGCTTTTATAATTTAAAATAAAAAACAAACGACTCAATTAAAAATGGGCAAAGAATCTGAAGACACAGTTCCCCAAAGGAATATAAATAGCCAAATAAGCCATGAAAAGATGCTTACCACTATTAATCACTAGGGAAAGATAAACCCAAACCACAGTGAAATACCATTTCATACTCCCTAGGATAACCAGAGTTAGACAAGTGTCAGGATATGAGGCAGTTGAACCCTCACACATTCCCGAAGAGAATATAAAACAGTACACAACTTTGAACAACAATCTGGTAGTTCTCCAAACAGTACCGTAGGACCCAAAAATTAGTATTTTCCCCCAAGAGAAATAAAAACAAATGTCCATGTAAAAACTGGTACATGAATGTTCATAATAACATTATCAGTAATAATCCCAAAGTAGCAACAATCCAAATGTAATCAGCTGGAAACAGGTAAACACAACACGATACACCCCTGCTGTGGGATACTGTAAGGCAATAAGGAGCAGCGCTCATGCCTGCTTCTGCAGGTGGACAAGCCCTGAGAGCAGCCTGCGTGGCGAGGCAGGGCTGGAGACCCAGACAGCAGATCAGTGGCTGCCTAGGACAGGGCCGGGGGAGGGGCTCTGGGGAGGGAGGTGACAATTACAGGAGCAGTGTTATTCTTTCAAGTATGAAAATATTCTGAAATCAGTTTTGTTGATGAATGTGCAGCTCTGAAAGCCACTGAATTATACATTTTAAATAGAGAATTGTATAGCATGTTAATTAGATCTTAATAAAATTATTTGAAAAAAAAAAAAGTTCAGAGCCAAGCAAGAAGCATTTCCTTGCTCTAGCTGGTAGCCTTTTGCCACCCTGCCTGCCCTATGGGGCTCTGGGTCCCTCGGTGGGAATTTGTGTTTCTGAAGCCTGGAGTTTAGTAACTTTCTCTTGGGGTGAGAAAGAAGCAGAGAGTGGTGGCAGGTGGGGAGGCCAGTGGGGGGGAGCAGGGGGCAAGAGGAGGCTGGAGACTACGGCGGGAGGAGGGGACCCGGGGTACAGGGGTGATCTGCCTGTCCGGGGCCCCTCTGCTGACTGCAGCCCCAGGGAGGGCAGAGAGCTGCTCTGTTCCTTTGTGGGAAAAGCAGACACTAGCACTCCCATGCTGAGACTGTCTCTTCTTCTCTCCTCACATGCGGCCAAGAGAGCTCTCAAGCTCTGCAGCCAGGATCCATCCCCCATCAGTCCTTCCAGCTCCGCTGACCTGGCCCGAGGACTCTCAGCCATTGGCAGGGAGGCCAAGGATGACCTCGAAAACAGTTTTTTCCTCTCTCCAGGAAGAACAATCATTAACCTGACTGGCCTCCCCTGAGGCTTGGAGCTCTGGGAAAAGAGCCCCAGGGAGCAGCGCTGTGAGTTACAGGAACTACTTCTGGCAGAATGAGACAGCATCCCCAGGGACCAGGCTGCCACATCCCCTCACTCACTTCTGGCACATGCAGAGGTTGCAGTTTGGTAGCACCAAGGCCAGGACAGCTGCTGGTGACTGGAAAAGAGAGGAAAGACACAGCCACCCAGAGACAGACTCACACCTCAGCCCTTTTCCTTTCCTGCACTGTGGCTCTGAGTTCAGCTTGTGGGCTCCGGCCAAGAGCCTTTCTACCCTGATCCCTCGGGCCTGTGAAGTCAGGCTGGGCAGGTCACTCTCTGCCCCAGCTTGCTCTTCTCCAGAGGGAACTCAGACTATAATTCCATTACGAAAGGCACAGGGACTGAATACGGGGAAAATTCATCCCCAAGAAAACCTGCAGATCGTAACTTGACTAAGATCACTGCTGGAGAACATGAGCTTTCTAGAGATGGTTCTAGTTCTGTGTAGAAAATACTGCCAACAACATCTTTGTGACCACACTCTGAAGTCCTGCGGGTTGCAGAAAGTCTTCTAGCCCTGTCTTCCGGGCACCAGGAGGCGGTGGTGGGGAAAGCAAGGAATGGCTTCCCCTTTCCTGCTGCCTTCACCCAGAAAACAGGGGTCTGATGGAGGAGTCTGATGGACAGTAGGAGGCAAACACAATGTTTTGAAAGAGAAGAGGTGTGTCCTGGCAGCTGTGGAGCCCAGGACTGCTCCTTCCCAAGCTGCCTGTCAGGTCGTGGCTCATAGGGTCTGCTGCATGGGGCTGGCGTGGAAGTCACTTGTGGCCCTCTGGAGGTGCAGCTCTGGCAGCCAGGCCCTGCTCTCTACTTTTTACTGGAGGTGATGGGTGCCTGCAGCCCCTCAGTTTAGACTGGTTTTTGCTAAGTTCTCTTCTGACTGGTCGATCCCAAAGCTTATTGATCTTTAAATTTTTGCAACGTCCTCCCTCGTGCATAACCTTAGTTCTAGAGCAAGACTTTGCTCCAATTGCAAGAGCCAAACTTGAAAAGGGCTTCCTATTCTGAACTCTTTTTGGCTTAAATTCCTTCTTGACCGTACATTGCAAACCCAGGTCTTCTTCATCAACACAATTTGGTAAGTTTGTCCAAGCAAAGGTTTCCCTACTCATTCCCACCCCTCTTCATGCCCTTGATTTATATCTTAGAAGAGAAAGTGAAACACAGTCCACAACCATCCCATAGAATTTAAGTTAGTGGTAGAATTTTGGGTATCTGAGAACCTATTGAGAATTACGAGAAAAAACTTTCTTCTGCCATTTACTAAGTGCTTTCCTGATACCTGACACAGCTAAGCACTTGACATATTATTTGACTTATGTCTCCACCGCCACACAAGTTGAATCTGCTATTATGAGATGAAGCAAGCAGGAGGCAGGCCTGCTCAGGCTCCTATGGTGGCAGTCAGCACCTGCTCACATCACCTTGGAGGAGGAGAGCCCCCACCCCCTACTTCCACTGGCATGGAACACCCACACAAGCCTGCCCCAGAGTCCTTTAGGCAGCAGCTGAGGCAGGGCCACCACTTAGGGCAGAGAGTTTAACATACTCTCACGCACACACACCTGAGTACAGAACACAGTGCAGAGTCAGTGCACACACACTCCTGGACTTTCTGAGTAACTGAGTAATTCAAGTTTCCCATGCTTCTTGCAGTGAGTGTATCCCTGGTAACCTTACCATCCCAAGTCACCCATCCCCAAGTCTCAAGTAACTCCCAGGTAACTCTGAAAAGTTACTATGATGAAACTATGCGTGTTCATTTTGCACATTTGGGAGAATAATAGAAAAACAACAAGAAAAGGGACACAATGTCTGAGTACTGTTAACATTTTGGGGATTTTATTTCTAGCTTATTTTTTATGTGTCTCTCTTTTATCCACTGTTACGATCATACTATCTATACAGTTCTGAGTCATGCTTTAAAAACTCATCATTCTTATATAAAAAAATTTCCATGTGATTGCAAAATTTGAAAATATCAAAGAAAATAGTTTTATATCATTCTATTTAGTGGGTGAACCATAATTTATTTAATTATACCATAACCTTCAACATTATTTTGTAATTTTAGATTTTCACGTATCAGGTTTTCACTAAGTAAACTGGTGATGTCTGCCAACATCTATGCCCGTGTATCTAGAAATTAAAATGTTACAGCTGGCATGTGGTATGAATTTGGCTTTTTAAAAACCTTTAGGATGAGGTGAAAGGGGACAATGTTGAGATTGTAACAAAAAAGTAAGGAAACAAATTTTATATATATGGGGGGG
>PVIR01027843.1:0-22491 GCA_004026965.1 Petromus typicus
GAACCCGGGCCCTTGCGCTTGCAAGACAGGCGCCGGAACCACTGAGCTAACTCCCCGGCCCTGGAATCGCCTTTTAAGAAGCACTAAGGTGGGCTGGAGATACAGCTGCCTGAGTTTGATCCCCAGTACCAAAAAATACAAAAACAAAAACAGAAGTACTAAAGGGGAGCTTTGGGGCTTTGGGAGACAGCTTCGTCTACATATAGAAACCATAACAGTATGATATGATACTGTTCTTCAAAGAATGGCCCTATGTCCACACACATTGTCTGGCTTTTCCTTCGTTATTTTAAACTACTTTTAAAGAACCTATTGCTTTTATATTTATTTTGCAAATATTTAGCTTATATAAAACCTCATGAATTGCTTTATAGTTTTATCGTGTTCAGATCAAAGATAGGGTCTTTTTTTTTTGAGAAAGTGTCTCGCTTTATAGTTCAGTCTGGTCCTGAATTCAGCAATCCTTCTGCTTCTGCCTCCTGATTGCTGAGATTACAAGCGTGTGGTATGTGGGTATGTGGTTCTGATTACTGGTGGTTGTGCGTTACCACGCCTGGCTTTATTATGTGTGGTTACTGGGGATCAAACCTTGAGACCTTGTGCTTGCAAGGCAGGCACCAGAACCACTGAGTTAAATCCCCAGCCAGTCTTTCTTTTGCTTGCTTATAGCCCTAAGGTGCCATAAGTAACAGAATTTATTCCCATCTTCTTGAATATAATCCTTTTCATGACGGACTAATCTTGTTCCTTTAAAGTCTTCGATATTTCTGCCACTGTCCATAGAAATGTCTAAGAATGTTCTTCCTGTCTATAGGTGTAGAATGTAGTAAGAGACAAAATTATAATAGTGTAAACATCTCCATTGGCTTTATTTGCGACTGTAGAATCCAGCAGTACTTCATTCCATAAAATATACGTGCCAGGGATGTGGCTCAGTGGCACTGTACCTGCCTTGCAAGCGCAAAGTCATGAGTTTGATCCTGGGTACCAGGGAGAGTACCATAAAATAGACCCAAGTGTTCTGCTGACTGGAGCACAGGAGTTTTGTTTTATACATAGAAAAGGACTGGAGGGAAAAAAAGAAAAGATACTGGATTGGTCAATAGAAAAAAATAACCATTGCTTAACGTAAGGGTGCTTCAGATTACTTGCTTGCTTTGGTATGGATTAAAATGGATGGAACTTTATTATTATGCCAACTAAAATTGATCTGTTTGAGAAATTTGGCTATACTCTCTCTCACTCCCACCACCAATATCTCAGGTGATATGAATTCAGTGTAAATGACTTCATTTTGCTTTTTTTTTAGACAGGGTCTTGATTTTGTGGTTCAGGCTGGTTCTGAACTCAGCTTCAAACTTAGCAATCCTCCTGCCTCTGCCTCCCAAGTGCTGGGATTACAGCCATAACCACCACACCTGGCACTGTGGTGTGTGGTACGGATTGCTGGTGGGTTTGAGTCTCTACACCTGGCATTGTTGTATGTGATTACTGGGATCAAATTCAGGCCCTTGCAATTGCCGGGCAGGCGCCAGAACCACTGAGCAAAATCCTTGGCCCTCATTTTGCTTTTTTAATCCAATCTTTCAGGACCCAGAGAAGGAACTTAGTTGAAAACAATGACAGCCTATAATTCTTAAGAGCTAAGAAAGGGGAGGTCAGAAAGGAGTGGAGGGGATAGAATAAGCATGGAAATAATGAACTGTTCTAAAAGAGTCAATGTAATACAAGTTATCTATTGAGAGAAATATAATTTGTTGCAGTCATTCCACCATTCATAGTTACTTAAAAGCAATTGCCATTTTGTTTCAAGGCAGAAAGGGAGCTTTCTTGGGACTCTTAGAAGGTCCCTAATCCCTCCTCTGCGGCTACAACGCTGATCCCCTAACTGTCATGGTGTGAGCTTTCTGTCACTGTTACAAAAGTCTTTTTAAAGGATTTCCAAACTCATTTTGGCTCACAATTTCAGAGGTGGTGCATGGTGGTTGCACCGATTTGGGGCCTGTGTGAGGCAGAGAATGGCGGCAGCAGGCATGTGGCAGAGCAAAGCTGTCGAAGTCTCAGTGGCTGGGAAACGAAGACAGAACTGGGAAGCGCCCAGAACCCGGGATTGTGTGCAGAAGCCTGCGATGGCCTGCCGTCCTTCTACCACCTCCCAGTAGTGCTGCAGGCTGGTGCCCCATCCATCCATAGATGGCCTTTAAGACATTTAAGATTCAGACAGTAACAAGCACAGGAGACCCCACCTCCGCCTACCACAGTCAGGCTGAGGTTTCCACGTGTGGATCTGGGGGAAACACACACTTTTAGTCCATGACAGAAGCGATCGTTCTCAGGGAAGGAAGCAGTGGCGGTGTGACGATGTGTGTGTCACTACGGTATCTGCTCAGCCCGTTTGCTGGGCTGTCAATGAGCAGTACAAGGGCTCCTGGCAGGAGGCCGACCATGTTGCTCACTCTGCAGGTCTTACAAAGAGGACTCTTGGTGGCCTTCCTGTCCTGTGTGAGACCCCTTCAGAACTCTCAGTCCGGGATCCATGACACTGCTGTCCCAGTGTCGTCTCCATTGTGCTCTGCACACACTGCCTACTCTGAACCTCACCACCCCGACTCAGAAGTTTTAAGCCCCAGGACCTAAGAATATTTAATGTTGGGGGCGGAGCCGGATGGCGCCACGGTGCGCAGGCGCAGCCGTCAATGCGTGGGGGCTCTGTCGCCTGAGATCCCGAAGTCCCAGTCTCCTCCTGTAGCTCGAGATGGACAACAAGAAGCGCCTGGCCTATGCCATCATCCAGTTTCTGCACGACCAGCTGCGGCACGGCGGGCTCTCTTCTGACGCCCAGGAGAGCCTGGAAGTTGCCATTCAGCGCCTGGAGACTGCGTTCGGGGTGACAGCGGAGGACAGTGACCTGGCGCTGTCCCAAACCCTGCCGGAGATATTTGAAGCAGCTGCTTCAGGCAAGGAGGCATCGCAGAACCTGAGTAGCCCCGAGCAGACCCCACTTTCTGAGGAGGACTTGGCCGAGGCAGAGCGCCTCAAAACTGAAGGAAATGAGCAGATGAAGGTGAACTTTGAGGCTGCTGTGCACCTCTACGGCAAGGCCATCGAGCTAAACCCCGCCAATGCTGTCTACTTCTGTAACTGAGCGGCGGCCTACAGCAAGCTGGGGAACTACGCCGGCGCCATCTGCATCGATCCCTCCTACAGCAAGGCCTACGGCCGCATGGGCCTGGCGCTGTCCAGCCTGAACAAGCATGCGGAGGCCGTGGCCTACTACAAGAAAGCTCTGGAGCTGGACCCCAACAACGAGAGCTACAAGTCCAACCTCAAGATAGCAGAGGTGAAGCTCAGAGAGGCACCAAGCCCTACGGGCGGTGTTGGCAGCTTCGACATTGCGGGGTTGCTGAACAACCCGAGTTTTGTAAACGTGGCCTCGACCTTAATGAACAACCCCCAACTCCAGCAGCTCATGTCCGGGATGATTTCTGGCAACCACAACCCCTTGGGGACCCCTGGCACCAGCCCTTCACAGAACGACCTGAGCAGCCTCATCCAAGCGGGCCAGCAGTTTGCGCAGCACATGCGGCTGCAGAACCCCGAGTTGATCGAGCAGCTGCGCAGCCGGACCCCCCAATGCCCCCAGATCGACGAGCAGCAGGAGTGACGGGCAGCCACGCCAGCGTCATCCTGTCCTTCCCAGCTGATCAGAGGCCTTCGTGTTTGCCGTTTTTCTTCTGTTGACTGCTCAAGAGAGAACCAGAACATGAAGTCGGGCCTGCGTGTTAGGAGGGACCCCGCCCCTGCTGCCCTGCCCGGCCTCCCCTTCGTCCCTTTATGGCCTGGGCCCTTCGGAGGAAAGAGCCAGCAAGCCCAAGGCCTCTGACCAGCAGAAACCTCCCTCCCGGCCCCGAGCCCCGCAGTCATGGAACTCGGCTCCCCTGTATTCCTCACCACCCCCTTGATCGTCCTCAAGGACTTTGAGAGCCCAGCCAACCTCATGGCCTGGGGTGAGCGCACTGCCAGCCCCAGCCTGGGCAACCATGCCCAGGACTGCGTGTGCCCTGTGGAGGACCTTGAGCTTTACTGCCCGATGCGATGCCTGTCCCCACCTCTGTGCAACCCAGCGTGTGGACAGGCTCGCTCCCTCCACCCTCCTGCGGTCCTCACGGCCAGCAGCTTGGCCTGGCCTCTGTCCAGCCTGTGCAGAAGGACCTGTCCTCTGCAGGACAGCCCCCTGCCGCCCCTCAGCTCTGGGACAACACCCGAGCTGCCTCCGGAGCAGCGGCCGCTGGGAAGCGTGACCCTGCAGACGTCCCTGCGGCCCAGCCAACCGCGAGGCAGCGTGCGTCATAGGAAGCCAATAGGAAGCAGCTGGTGCGGCCGCCACAACCCTCAGCAGTGGGACATGGCCAGCCTGTCCCGTCTGCAAGAGCTATGCAGGGAATAAATAGACATGGTGACCTCGGGAAAAAAAAAAAAAGAAGAAGAAGTTTTAAGCTCCAGGACTTAAGAATATTTAATATTGTATCATTGTACCCTCTTTTCAACCTCAAAACATCTTCGACCTTTACCCCCCACCTCTTAGCCCCATCTGTCCATCCATACCACCCTATCTTCCACGTAACTTTTCCCCACCCCACCTGCTAGCCATCAGCCCCGGGATGGTCCGATGTCCACCTCCTCTGCCCTGCACTCTTAGCCCAGGGTCCTCTGCCCTAAGAGAGAAAATCTCATAATGACTTGGTCTAGTGACACTGTAACCTTTTTAAAAAGCTGGCTTCCTTGACCAAGTGGCAATCCTACTGGAGAGCCCGGTACCCATAAATGATATACAAATCCTATTCATGCTTCTCTCTCCTCTAAGTACTCCATCAGCAGATGGCATTGGCTTCTACATCCCAGGGAAAATGAAGTCTTCATGCACAAAACCTCTCACCCTTCTCCAGATGAAATGAATTGGAGTGAGAGTAGTAGCAGGGACCAAGCAGAACCGTTTCCTTCCTCCCTTCTGGACACAGTCTGCGCATTCCTCAACTTCCTTTGCTGTGAGGTGTTACCAGGGGCTGAAAGTTTTTGCCACTGGAATTTGGACACTGGTGTGATATGCCACTTGCATGCCACACATCACCATGAGCCTGTCCTGCCAGCTGTGATGAGAAGAAACCATGCATGCAAGGTGGCAGCACTCCCATCAGGCTGGTCCCTAAATCACTGCATGGAAAGTAGCTTCCTGTTTGTCTATAAAAACTGCTGTGAACATGTGAGAGGGATAAACTTTGTGTCATTACAAGATAGGCTTTTTGGTTATAGCAGTTTAGCCTACTTAATTTTTTTTTTTTTTTTTGCCTTTTTTTGTGTGTTTGATATTGTTTTGTTTATTTCAGCAGGGTCTTACTATATAGTTCATAGTAAACTCAGTTGGACTCAGTATGTAGCTCAGGCTGGTCCCCAGCTCATGGCAGTCCTCCTACCCCAGCCTACTGAGTTGGCTAGCCTGCCCTAAGTAATAGTTGAAACTTCTACAAGTTTCTACTTTTTCTCTCTCTCTCTCTTTTGTCCTTCCCTCTTTCCCTTCTCTCCTTGCCTTCTGCTCTTCCATCTCTCTCTGCCTGTCCCAGCCCTTCTTTTTTACAATTTCATTTTGCCCAGCTGGCCTGGACCGAGTGAACCTCCAGCCTCTCTCCGACCCCAGGAGCTGGGTGACAGGTCGTCCCACCACTTCCTGCTCCTCCTCCGGTCCTCATGGGAGATGTGCCTCCCTCTTTGGTTCTGATTCTGGTTCTGACCCAGGGAATCCCTCTACCCGCGCTCTTGACTACATCCCACCAGTCCCAGTTCATCAATTATTCCTCTCCTTACTTTTTCAACTTATCCTTTCCTAGCTGCTTCCTTTAGCACATAGACATGGATGGATCCTGTCTGTTCTGAAACAGGCTTACGTTCTGTGCTCTGATGTCCCCATTTCCAGACCCGTCTGTTGCTGTCTCTGATGGATGAGTCTGTTGTCCATCTACCCCTCCTCACCCCACGCCCTTCTGTGACCTGGCCTTTCTCCACATG
Source organism: Petromus typicus (assembly GCA_004026965.1). Classification (NCBI taxonomy): domain Eukaryota; kingdom Metazoa; phylum Chordata; class Mammalia; order Rodentia; family Petromuridae; genus Petromus; species Petromus typicus. The sequence goes on from PVIR01027843.1 coordinate 6,061, forward strand.
CCTATGAAACTGCACCAGATCCGATTCGCCCACTGAACCTGCTCTTACGTCTAGTCTCACCTACCCAAGAGCAACTCTAGAGAGCTGCTCCTCCTGGTCCTGTGCCTCTGGGGACCCATGCCCAGCAGTGTCCTCTTCCCCTTCAGCCACCCTTCCAGGTCTGCCCCACAGGTTTCATTTCCTTCTTTCACTTTGGTGAATGTGGGGTCAGCCTCTATCCTTTCCACTTCACACCCACCCTGCAGAATTGAGCTCAAGAAGGGCTGAGCTACATTCTGAGCTCTTCTTACTTTTTCGAGTCTGGGGCTTGCTAAGTTCCCCAGGCTGGCCTTCAACTGGTGATCCTCCTGCCTCAGCCTCCTGTACCTGGATTACAGACAAGCATCACCATGCCTGGCTGCCTGTATATCTCTTTCTTAGCAATTTTATCCTCACCTGTGGTTTAAATGCCATTTAAGGTCACACATCCCTAGTGCCCCCAAACTTATATTGCCAAGTGTTTTCCAGATACTCATATTGCCCACCGAGGCTTCAAATTTAGTATGTTCAAAACTGATTTTATCATTCCGTGTATTTCCTAAAATGACTCCTCTACATCCTGTCGCAGTAGCAGTAGCCACCACCTGCCTGGAGACTGTGCTGCACTAGAACAGCAGGACGAGCCGATTTGCCCTCATCCCCACCTTACCTGGCTCCCCGTCCTGCCTCCCTTCCTCGGCAACCTCGGAGCTCTGCTGAGTCTTCCCTTTCCTTCCCTTTTCGAGTCATTCCTGTGCTCCCTGCTCAATGCTTTCCCTCCCTCCAGCCTTAAGATGTGATATTGTTTCTCTCTTTGTTTTTATTCATGTTACACTTTTTTCTTGAGTGTCTTTTATGAATGAAAAGGTAATATATTCCTATTGTAAAACAGTTTATGTGAATATTTTAAAAAAGTTAAAATCACCCTTCAAGCTGTCTTCCAATCTTCTTCCAAATAAACATATACATATTTATTTTTCTAAAAATGAGGGATTTCTTTCCCCTCTAGGCAGAACTCAAACTTATAATCCTCCTGCCTCAGCCTACCTCAGTGCTGGAAAAATAGGTCTGTGCCACTGTTCCTGCTCTGTAATTCAAGAAGTTTTTGTTGCTTACATTTTAATACCTCTGAAATCCTACTGTACCCGTGTAATCAATGCTGCCTTGGGTTTGATTCAGTACAGGATTGCTCTGCCAAGGGCTCTCATTAACACCAGTAATGATTCCAAGCCAGCGCCGAGCTCCCAGAGACTTTCCCCAGTCCAAACCCGGTCAGCCTGCAGTCCTCTGGAAAACTGACAGGCTCTGCCCCGCCCAGGCTGCCTCTGACTCCTGCCTTCCGCTTGCAGTTTCCTGCACACCGCTGCTTCCTCAAGGACAAGTAGGCCATGCAACTCCATCTGCAGTCATTTCCCCAAAATAGCCGTGCTAAACAGGCCGCTGTACCTTTGCACCAAGTAGTCTTCTGCCTTAAAGGTTTTCTGATCCTTTCTGCTCTAAGTTGCCTCCTACTTGAAAAATTGTCCGGGTCCCCCATGCTGAGCCTGGCTTCTCCCCTGCCCCTCCCCCCATGGCTGTGGTGCGTGTCTCTGGAAGTCACAGAAGCACACGTCTCCACACCCGTTCTCAGCTCCTATCCCCAGTTCTCAAGCACCTTCTTTATACCATTTCCAGCAGAGCGGATGCAAAGCAGCTATCCCATAAATAGCTTTTGGAAATAGTGACCTAGGTATGAGGAAAGCTGGGAAATAAATGTCCCCTGACACAAAGTATACAGCATTCTAATTAGCCACCCCCTGGGCCTAGGACGAGGTAGGACCTGGAACCCGGGAATCTAAAGCGATGAGATTCCTCCAGGCTTGCTCCTTGCTTTTTACTCCTGCTAATTTCACTCTCAGTTAAAGACATGCTGATTTCAACAACCACACAGTGACCCCCTCTTCTCTTTGTAGTCTTTTAAGTGCTTCAAGTCCATAGACTTCTCCATCCTCTACATCACTGTGGCCCCGTGGCAAGAAGTTCCTATTTTGAAAACAAAGTGTTCCTAGGAGGATTCATTCCATTCCCGTCTAAAGTGGCCCCCTCAGCATTCCACCCCATCTCCCTCCTGCCCAGGATGTGCACACACTACTGTCCTCCCACCAAGATCCACACAAGGAAATCAGTACAGAAGTTGGTGTTTAAAACAAAAAATCTCTGGGGCTGGAGATTTAGCTCAGTGCTTCCGGCTCCTGCCTTGCAAGGTCAAGGGCCCACATTTGATCCCGGTAACCACATACAACAATGTCGAGCGTGGTAGCTCACACCCATCAGCAATCAGAACCACATACCACAGTGCTGGGATTGGTAGCTCACGCCTGTCGTCCCAACACTCAGGAGGCAGAGGCAGGAGGATTGCTGTGAGTTGAAGGCTGAGTTCAGGGTCAGCCTGAACTACAAATCAAGACCCTGTCTAAAAAAAAAAAAAACAAAAACAAAAACAAAAAAACCAAACCTAAAACAAATCCTGTTTTAATAACCATCCTAGAGGCTGATGATTTGTAAAGACAATGGGAACTGTTTATGCCTCAACCAAGGTTTCAACTCAAGAAAATGCCCAAAATAGTGAAAAAATGTTTCCAGCTCTTCTTTCAGACCTAAATAATTTAAAGCCAAGGATTCCAATTCATTCATAGAAAATTACTAAGGCACAGCTAGGCATTTAAATAAAAACTGCAGCCACGACTGCAGCTACTGGGGCTGATGTGGCAGTCGGTGGGATGGGTGTCCACTAAAGCACACCAACAGCTGTCAGCGCAATGTGCTTTCAGTAATCCTTCCTGCCAAAAAAAGAACAGAGACCCACAAAAAAACAAATTGTGGATAAAAAGAAGGAAAGATGAGGAAGTTAAATTGACCAGGATGGGAAATAGAAAATATAGAATAGGAAATGCAGGGGATTTTGAGAAGCATATAGAGGCTGTGGCATTTGGGGCCGGGGATAAACGTGTATTTGTCATAGAAAAGGGGAGGCCCTGCTACAGAACGTGTTCCCGGCTGAGACGGGCAAATGGCAGATCAGACACTGCCCGGTGGTAACTCCGGCTTGTAAATAGGTCTGATAACGATGAGATCTCGCACAGAGAAAACAAAAGGAGACCGCAGCACCCTGGGGGCGGGGCTGGCGCTGTAGTTCTGTCTTGAGAAGGGCTAGTAAGGAAAAGGCCTTAATCTGCAGACGGTCCTGGGATGAGGGCAAGGTCCACAGCCCTTCTAGTAAGAACGGGAGTTAGAATGACCATTCTAACAACGTGGGCACCCAGGGGCAAGTCGGCTGGCGCATCCTGTCTTAAGTGCTACCAAGTCTCTCCTTGAGCAAGAAAACACAATCAGACTACAAATCTCTTCACGAAGTTTCAACTGAACAAAAACAAAGTAACACCCCGTATCAAATACCTAACTGAAGAGACATAATTCCTACTGATTCTGGCTCCAGGCCCATGAAAATCCAGCTGGGATTTCCATGCACCTCACCGAGACAATTACAGATGTGGATACAGGCAGACGCCAGGCCTGGCCTGTCAGAGACTTGGGCTGGTGCAGTTGGACCAGAGCAGCGGCCTCGCCCGGTATCTATCTCCCCGTCAAGAAAGGTTTGCTTTGGATGCAAAGTGGTTTTCAAGGCCTTTCCCCAAAGCTGTAGTAAAGGCCCCTTTGGAGAGACCAGAGGACGCCCCCCCCCCATTACCTGTGCGGCGCGGGAGCGCGGGGACCACCCTCCATGGCCTTTGTCCCCGCGTGCCTCCAGTCGCCTACCTGCCTGCCACTCAGCTCCCGGCGGCTCCGCGGCGAAGGGCGAGACCTGGAGGGCGGAGGGACGGCGGAGGCGGGCCGAGAGGAGGTGTCGCCAGGGCGCAGGTGAAACCGACTCCGACCTCTCCCGGGAACTCGTGCGGCCCGGACTCGTGTCGCCGCGGGGCTGCCTGGGAGCCGCCCTCTCCTGCCGGGGTCGCCTCTGGGGACCCCCCTGGACCTCCGGGCGCGCTCAGGGCGCCTCCTGGAGTGCAGGTGACCCTCGCCGGACCGGGGCGGGGACACAGGGCAGCGATGGCCCGGGAGCTGAGCCAGGAGGCGCTGCTGGACTTCCTGTGCCAGGCTGGGGGCCGGGTGACCAACGCCGCTCTGCTTAGCCACTTCAAGAGCTTCCTGCGCGACCCTGCCGCGCCCCCAGACCTTCGCGAGCACCGCCGCCAGCTTTTCAAAGGCTTCGTCAACTCGGTGGCCGCCGTGCGCCAGGACCCCGACGGTACCAAGTGCGTGGTGCTGCGGCGCAGGTACCGGGACCTCGTGGGGGAGGGGCCGAGGCCAGGGGCGCCCCCTGGACTGCAGCGGCAGGGAGCACGGCAGGATCCCGAGACTGCCAGGGACCAGCTGGGTTCCCCGAGCCCCGAGACCCCGCATCTGCAGCGCCACCACCCCGCAACCCCCGCTCAGGACAGGCGGGAACCGGTGACCCCGGGGATTCCGCAGCCCGGGACCTCACGCCCCAAGACCCCGCATCTGCAGCGCCACCACCCCGCAACCCCCGCTCAGGACAGGCGGGAACCGGTGACCCTAGGGATTCCGCAGCCCGGGACCTCACGCCCCAAGACCCCGCATCTGCAGCGCCACCACCCCGCAACCCCCGCTCAGGACAGGCCAGAGCCGGTGACCCTAGGGATCCCGCAGCTCGGGACCCCACACCCCGAGACCTCGCATCTGCAGTGCTGCCAGTATGCGCCCCCTACCAGAGATAAGCGGGAGCCCGTAACCCTGGGGATTCCACAGCTCGAGACCCCGCATCTGAACTACCACCATTCCATGCCTCCTACCGGGGATAAACAGGAGCTGATGACGCTGGGGATTTCACTGCTTGAGACCCCACACCCCGAGACCCCGCATCTGTACCGCCGCCACCGCACGCCCCCTGCTCAGGACAGTCCAGAGGCGGTGACCGCAGGGATTCCACAGCCCGGAACTTCACGCCCCAAGACCCCACATCTGCAGCACTACCGTCCCGTGCCCCCTGTCCGGGACAGGCTGGAGCCGGTGGCCCTGAGGACCCCGAGCCCTGAGACTCCACACTTGCCCTGTGACCGCCCTGCGCCCCCTACCTGGGACAAGCCGGAGCCGGTGACCTCCGAGACCATGTACCCTGAGGCTCCTTATCCGCAGCGCCACCACCCCATGTCCCCATCCCAGGACAGGCCAGAGCCAGAGACCCCGAGTCCCCCGGACACCGAAGATGCACAGCTGCAGCTGCAGCGCACAGAAGAATGGGTGGCCAGGAACGGGCAAATGTCTGAGCTGCGGGAACAGGGCCTGGTGCGGGCCTGGTCAGTGCTACCGGATGACTTCTTTCAGCTGGGCTCAGAGCTGGGTTCCTGTGTCTGGGAGACCCCTCCGCCAGAGCCCACGCTGTCCTCTCCTACTCCCTTTCTCCGAGTCCTGGCGGATGCTTCCGAATCCAAGCTGGGGAAACATCCAAGGACTGTCTTTCGGAGCATTCGCTGTCAGCTGTCCCTTCAGGATCTGCATGACTTTGTGGACCAGGAGAGCCACAGCAGCGAGGAGAGCAGCAGTGAGCCCAGAGAGTCCCCCGGGGGCTCCGAAGAGGGGCTGCAGGCTCCCCGGGGAGCCCCAGACTCGGGAAAGCCCAGGAATCCAGCCAGGGACCTCCCCGTGTCCCCGAAGGAAGACACTGCTACCCTGGAACCCCAGGATCTCAGATGGGGTGACCAGCCCTCCAAGCAGGTTACAGCAGAGCCCAAGAAGCCTTTGCCCTGGCCAGCTTCCAAGCCTCGGAGGTCCTTCAGGAGAAGTCTTCGGGCAGGGAGCACTACTCTGTCCTCGTCTGATGAGGAATGCCTTGGTGAGGACTTGCTGAAAAGGACTCGTTGCCCACGTCGACCCAGGAAACTTTCCAAGGCAGGAGCAGTGTCCAGCCCAAGAGTGGACGCTGCTTTGACACCAAAACTGGCTGGCTTTAAGGCTGCTGCAGCTAAGCCAGTTCAGCCACATAGCTGGCAGGTCCCCAGTGGGGATGGCCCTGCAGCCTTGGTACCTCACAGAGCTTTTGAGCACAAGTCATCCCTGGTCCCCTTAGAAGCCAGGGAACATGAGTGGATTGTGAACCTTGCTTGCGGCTCCTGGTTTCAGGTGTTGGCTTTGTTCCGGGAGGAGCCCCAGCTGGCGATGCACAGAGACTTCCTGACTGGATACACTGCTTTGCACTGGATAGCCAAGCATGGCGCCCTCCGTGCACTCCAGGACGTGGTCTGGGGTGCTCAGAAAGCCGGCATTGTGCTTGATGTAAACGTGCGGTCCAGTTGTGGGTACACCCCATTGCACCTTGCCGCCATTCATGGCCATCAGGGAGTTATCAAATTGCTGGTGCAAAGGCTGGCTTCTCGGGTGAATATCCGGGACAGCAGTGGGAAGAAGCCATGGCAGTATCTGGCCAGTGATACCTCTGGGGAAATATGGCAGCTACTGGGAGCTCCTCGGGGCAAGCCCATTTTCCCTGTACATTCTTTAGTCCGAAACTCTTCCCCTAGCAGGAAAACCAAGAATCGGGATGTACTGAGAAATGTTACCCGAAAGACTTCCTTGGCTGCACTACTCAAAAATCAGCACCACAAGTGGAAGTTGGCCAACCATCATCACGAGAAATTTCCCAGCCCGAGGGAGAGAGAAGAGCATAGTGACTAGGGGACCCCTCTCCACAGGCGCCACCACTCCCTTGTCTTTGAGCTACTCAGAGAGTTGGGAGATAGAAAAACGGCGGAGAAGGTGGGAAGGCATTAGACCAAGGGGTCATCTCATCTTTTGAAAGCACGTGTCCTTGAAACCAGGCCTCGAAACCCAGGAGCTGCTTCCCTTTCTCCTCTGCCAGGGTGGAACCGGGCACAGTAGGTCACACTGCTCTCTGCAGCCACAATCCCAGGCCTCCGCTGGAGAAGGAACAGATGCCTAACAAAAAGAGACACAATTCGAGGAACTGCAAAGCTCAGGAAAAATCCTCCCTGGCTAGTAGTTTTCTGCCTTTCCTTCATCAGGAGAGTAAGTCTTGGCTGAGAGTGGAAAGTACCAGGTTTGAAATCAGATAGCTTTCTCTCTTAATGTGCTTTTTGGCAATCAAATCAATGAAATCAGATTATTACTGAGAGGAGAATTTGATTGAGGAGGCTCCACAGCCCTGAGCCGGACTCCTGCTCTCATCCCAATGTGGTGGCTGGTGTGCGACCTGAGGACACCTCTGCCAGGTGTCCTGTCCACGGATAGAGCAGCAGGTGGGTGAGACCCAGCCCCAAATGACTGGCTTTTAGCCCTGCTTTTCTGTGTCAACCTGAAGGGAACTTTCCAGATATAAAAACCATGTGGCTCATTTGTATAGTGACTGAAACCATCGTTCAGGGAAACTCCCTACGTAACAATCAAAATCATCATTAATAGTTTACAGGAGGTTTGAATGGCCAACTGTCCATACTTAGAAGAGAAATGAATAAGGGTTATAGGTGGGTGTGGTGGCTCACGCCTGTAATCCCAGCACTTGGGAGGCAGAGGCAGGAGGATTTACGTGAGTTTGAGGTTGGCCTGGGCTACCTAGTGAGTTCAGGGCCAGCCAGAACTACAAAGCGAGACCCTGTCTCAAAAAACTAAAAAAAATTAAGAAGAAGAAGAAGAAGGGTTACCGTGAGAATGGCCCCCCATCACAACTTTTCTAAGCTGCTACATGTAACTTTATTTGCACTAAATTTGTTGCCAATTAAGATTAAATATTAGCCTTGAAGTATTGTATACCTAACAGAAAGTGTTCTGTTTAATTACTTGTGATGGGGCCGATCGCTGGGGGCTGCTGGAGGATAGTCTGCCCTGTAAACTACAGGAGAACTTGAGACTGCCGAATGTCAGTACAAAGAGGGCTAAAAAATTCAATGTGCAGGTGGAAATTGTTAGAATTTTATAGTAATGATTTCCTGCATGGTAACCATGTTGGCTTACTTTTAAAGTATTCTTATGTTTCTTCTGGTTATATTCTCCCATGAAAAAATGAGATCTTTGTAATTTATTATATTGTACTTTTGCTGATTACTGTTAATGCTACTAACATACTTTATTGAAATTTTGTCCCAATGAGTCTCAATTATTGTTGTTTCTTTGTATTGGTACTTTATATTTTTGCTGAAATAAATATTTTTTGTTGTTGTTGTTCCCAGGGATTGAACCTAGAGCTTCGGGCATGCCAGACAAGTGCTGTACCAGTGTAATATAATCCCAGACCCTATCTCCTTTGAAATTTAAAAAGGCACAATAATTAAATCTACAAGGTCCCCTCCCCAGAGACCTAGATGAAGAGTGAAAATTTGGCAAATAAAGAAAAAAAAGAGAAACAGAGAGAGAGAGAGAGCATAGTATTGTAGGGCTTGGTTTAGAATAAAAGCATGCAAGATAATCATCTGTGTAAACACCGTAGTACATATCAACCTCTTAAAAGCTTGTGAGTTTTTTTCCATATTTTTAGCACATCAAATTATCTAACAGTTTTTGCAGAGTGCTGTGGGATTTGTAAAAGTGAGTGACTTTTCTCTTCTTGAAACTTAAAAATCTTATATTTATTCTTGGTTTGCTTTATACCTTGTCTTGCTCCCAAGAGCAAGGGATCTGTTAAAGGTGCACTATGTCATATACAAGCTTATGAAGTTAGGCAAGAGAAGAGGTGGTACCAGGACTGAAGACAGACAACTGCAACATTAAAAAAAAAAAAAAATTCTAAGTGTCATCAGTACAAAAATAAGTCCTCTGGACTTCAAGAGAATGACATGGAAAGGGGGATGTCAGAGTGGAAGCGGGAGAGACTGAGAGGTACAGAGAAGTCTGGGCTGGAAAAATCAGAGAGTTTCCTGGAGGCTATGAGTCTCTATGTGAATGATACTGGCCTTCCCAAGAAACCAGCTGTGGTAGTTCTACCACATTCTTGACCTCTGCTTCAGTGTGTGGTTTACACAGCACCAGTGCTGGCTGCTCATTGGTTAGAACAGTCCTCAGTCCCAAGTTGGTTCCCATCAGGATGTTGTGGCCTTCTGCATTGGCCCACATAGCATGCACAACCTGGTCTGCACTCCTACCTGGTGCTTGTGCAGTGTTGGGAATGGGTTAGGGCAGGAGAAGGTATTGAGAGCAGGACGAACCCCATAGCTCCTGCTGCAGCATTGGGAAGTCCTAGCTCAGGGCCACCAGCCCCAGTACATGCCGCAGTCCCCTGCCAATGACTCCTTGCCATAGCCCAGGAGCTGCACCAGACTTCGGGGTGCTCCTGGTCTGATCCTCAGTTTCTTAGTGCTGCATTCTTTCAGTTTAGAAACCTCGTTTTGCTCTTTTGCTGGTAAACTTACTCCTGAAGAGTCAGTCAAAATACAGCCCCTGTGAAAATCCTGAGAAGACTTCCAGCCAGATGTACAGTTGTTTCACCAGTTTATCAGACTCCTGCCACACCTCAGTCTTCCACTCACCTGATGAAGTAAAGTGTATGTTTGGATTTTCCTTAAGACTTTGCACATCTAGGGCTGGGGATTTAGCTCAGTGGTTTTGGGGTCTGCCTTGTAAGTGTAAGGTTCTGAGTTCAATTTCGGTAACCACATACAACAGTGCTGGGCGTGGAGACTCACATCCACCAACAATCAGCGCCACATATAGCAGCGCTGGGCATGGTGGCTCATGCCTGTAATCCCAGAACTTGAGAGGCAAAGACAGGAGGATTGTTGAGTTCAAGGCTAAGTTCAGGACCAGCCTGAATTATAAAGCGAGACCCTGTCTCAAAAAAACAAACAAAAGACTTTGCACGTCTAGAGATTACACAAAATATTTTTAATTCATCTCAATATACTTAATTTTTTTTTCTTTCTCACTGTGCTGCCCAGGCTGGATTCGCCAGCCTCAGCCTCCCGCATAGCTGGAACTACAGGCACTATCACTCTGTCTGCCTGAACCTAGCAGTGTCCAGAAAACATCCAGTGTAATAGGGAAGTAATTCCTGCCTTCAGCAGCCCATTGGCTGCCAGGGAAGGAGGCTCTGAGAGTGAAGTCACTGAAAATACCCCAGCCCTGCCTAAGTGCTAGACACACACGTTCAGACCTGGGGATGGGAGAAGGGGAGATCATGAGGTGGTGTGTGCTGGAAATGCCAAGTTCAGTGGAATATTCACATTTCTGCTCCAGTGCTTTGCTGGACAGGCGGCCGTGAAGAGAGTTCAGCAGGGGATAATCAGGGCTGAAGGATGCGGTGAGGAGACGCTCAGCCGTCTGCAGGGGTAGAAGCAGCGCAAGGGGGCAAGGAAGCATGAATGGTCAGCTAACATCAGACTGAACAAGAGGTTTTTAGTGCTGTGTTGAAAATAGAGGCATTTTCAAGAAGCCAGGGACTGGGGCCGGGGAGTTAGCTCAGTGGTTCCGGCGCCTGTCTTGCAAGCGCAAGGGCCTGGGTTCGATTCCCCGGTCATCACATACCATACTGGGTGTGGAGACTCATGCCCAGCAGCAACCAGTACCACATACCACAGTGCCAGGCATGGTGGCTCACGCCTGTCATCCCAGCACTCGGGAGGCAGAGACAGGAGGATTGCTGTGATGTGAGTTTGAGGCTGAGCTCTGGGTCAGCCTGAACCACAAAACGAGACCTTGTCTCAAAAAACCTAAAAAAAAAAAAAAAAAAGGCAGGGACTGTGAAAACTCTTCTCAGAAAACCTGAGTGTTTCTCTAGATTCGGATGTTTAGGAGCACATGCTTGCAGTATGCAATGAACATTCACTGGGGCCTCCTGTTTATTCTGGTACATGTATGTAATACATCTTAATTCTTTTTACTCCACCCTTCCCTCCTCTTTTTGGCCCCCTTCCCACATGCAAAGGATTTACTTCCCTGTTAACAACCTTTTATTTTGCTCTTTAAATTACTCCTTTTTTGAGTTTCTCATATAAGAGATACCATGTAATAGTTAAGCTGGTGTATCTGATTTACCTCACTCACCATGAATGTCTCGAGGCATATTCCTTTCCGACAAAAAAACATATCAAAGTATCCTTACTTTTAAAGTTTAGTTTAAGTCTTTAGTGTTGTTAGTGTTTGTTGTTAGCAAATAGTGGTAGGCAACAAAGCAATTTAACAGTGGTAAATTTAAAATTTTTTATGGTAATTTTTTTTTCCCCTGGGGATCGAACTTGGGATCTAGAACTTGCCTGGTACGTGCAATTTTTATCTTTATTTTTTTTCTTTTTGGAGGTTCAAGTATCAAACCCAGGGCTTTGTGCACACAAGGCTACTGCTGTACCACTTAGCCACATGCCAGGCCAACAAATGGCAATTCAGAATTTAAGATAAATAGGAGTTATTGATTATCTTAGCTGCTTTGATAGGCATAATCATATCATAGGTAGAAATTAACCAAAAATTAAATATATGTACGATAGTCTTATTTTCTGCTAGTAAAATTGCTGGTGTTTAACGTCTCGGTGCACTTATTACATGTCAAGGGCCAGGTTCCAGATGCTTCAGTTCCCCTGTAATTTTTAAAATAATTTTTGGGACAGAATTCATATACCACACAATTCACTTACTTAAAATGTGTAGTTGAATGGTTCTTAATATATGCCTAAGTTCTGCAATCATCACTACAATATATTCCTGTACAAATCTGAGACCCACTGACCCAGGCTCAGAGAACTGACAGTTTAATGCAGGGAACGACAAGTATGAGCTGGGATGAAATTTATAAATGCATCAAAACAGCATAATTAAATAGACTCCATATTTAAACAAATCAGAAACTCACTTATGTGTTTCAGAACACTGTCTGATCCATAGTACATTGTGCTGGTCAGTTGTCATTGTGTTTTAGTTGTGAGGAACTAGAGCCAGTTGATAAAAGGTGACGTCTTATAGGTTGTACTTCTTTCTTATCTGACTGGGCTCCTGCTGAGGCTCACGTAACCCTCCTAGCTGGGCTTCCCGAGGGCAGGGTTACAGGCACGAGCCCTGGGCCTGCTTTACATTTTTATGTTTTAAGGAATTTTAAAACTATTTAAATAACATGTTTATTCTAAAGACAAATCTTCAACAGGTAAAAAAAGAACCAAGCCATAATTTTCTTTAAATTCATTACCTCAAGCTAATCACTGATAATATGTTGTATATCCACCCAGAGTTTGTCACAAAAAAACAAAACCATACTAAGCCAACGATGACGTCCCACAGTAATCCTAGCACTCTGGGAGGCTGAAGCAGGAGGACTACAGAGCCCAGCTGGGTAACTTAGTGACTTAGGTACACCTTGTTTCAAAATAAAAAATAAAAAGAGCTCATCGCCCTTTTGAACTGGGTGATGCATATTGAATTCCAGATAAAGGAAGTTTAGGTCTGCAGCTGAAGTCAGAATCCTTTCTAGGCCAGACTGGTACCTCAGTGCCACTTCCCTTCTCTGTATCTCAGGATTATAACCCAACATGTGCTTTTAACTACTGTTGCTGTGATTTTGTGTGGTGTCAGGCACCGAGCCCTTGACCAGGCGTGTTAGCTGGCTCCCTGACACTTGCTGTGTCCCTGAGCTACACTCTCAGTCCCTAAATTATTTTAAAAATTATTCATTGCATTCCTTCAACTTGAGGTGGTAATTTTCTTTGGGTTTTTTTGGTTTTTTTTTTAGGTTTTTTGAGACAGGGTCTCGCTTTGTGGTTCAGGCTGGCCCTCAGCTCAGCCTCCAACTCACATCACAATCCTCCTGCCTCTGCCTCCCGAGTGCTGGGACCACAGGCGTGAGCCACCACGCCCGGCACTGTGGCATGTGGTACTGGTTGCTGCTGGGTGTCCCACACCCAGTATTGTTTCTTTGGGTTTTAACCAGCTTCTTCCCTAGTGTTCTGGGCGCAGAGATTTTCAGGCAAGGGACTCCTCTTGTTCCAGGAACCTGTCTGTTCCCTCCCAGGAGGTGGAGGCGGGGGACTCCCAGCCACAACCAGCAGCTCCCTTGCAGCCTCTCTGGGCTGGAGAGCCAGTGGAGACATCCGGATTGGTGTGAGGTGCACATTTTTTATGCTTGAGTACAGTTTAATTGTGTGAAACCTGCCAGTATTACTGTGCTGATTTTCATCTTTACCTTCCCATCAGCTAAGAATAGTACCTCTCACTATGTAGTTTAGTCTGTACTTGAACTCACTATCTCAGGCTGATCTCAAACTCTTAGCAGTCCTTCTGTCTCAGCCTCCTGAGTGCTGGGATTACAAGCATGCGCCATCATACTTAGATTAAATTTTTTTGTGTACTTGTACTTTTTAAACTTACTTTTATGGTTCTGGGTGTAAAACCCAGATTGTTTACATTTTTAATAACCAGAAGGAGTATCACTATATTAATATGTGTTTACATAGCTGCTTCCTTACTTTTTAACTTCTGGGCCCCTGCCCCTTTTTCGAGGAGGACACTGGAACTGAACCTAGGGCCTTTGCACTGAGCTACATCCTCAGCCCTTTTCTCTTTTGGTATTTTAAGACAAAGCCTCTCTAAGTCTGGTCCAGGCTGGTCTTGAACTTGCAGTCCTTCTGCCTCAGCCTCCCAGACTGCTAGGATTATAGGCTTGCACCACTGTGCCTGCCTTGTTGTTTTCTTATTGTTCCTAATAGAACTGATAAAAATATCTGTAAAAATAATTATGACGTTCTTTTATTTATTTCTTGGCTATTTTCTCAGGTGTCATTTTATAGCTTTTAGTACATTTACCAGCTTTAGAGAAATGAAATCATGTTTCCACTAGGAAACATGTCTCCAGGAGGCCTGTGGAAGTAGATTTTTCAATTTTAACTTATTTATTCATTTTAATGCATATGCACAATAGCTTCTACATTGAATTGCATCATTTTTTTTCTTTTCTCTAGTGAGATTATTTTGTTATATTTTTAGTTAGGGACCATAAATGTAATACTGTAATTTATATAGTTATCTATAGTCATGTGGCAAATTGCACCACAATTTAGCAGTTTAACAAACTGCCAGGAGCAATGGCTGTTGCCTACAATCCATCTAGCTCAGGAAGCTGAGGCAGGAAGATCACAAGGGTGAGGCCAATTTGGAAAATTTAGCAAGATCTTATTGCACAAGAAAATTAAGAAGAACTGGATCTGTAGCTCAGGGATAGACCATTTGTCTAGCATGGGTGAGGCCCTGTGTTTATAAAAGTCATGAACTGCACATCTACTCTCACAGTTACTATACATGAGAAACCCTCTTGAGGTCATAGACACCAGCCAGCGCTGCAGCCAGCTCAGAGGCTGGGCCAGTCTGGAGATGGCTCCGGCGCTGCTCTGGGGCGGCTGGAGAAGACCGCAGTCCTCCATCCCCTCTCTCCACCCTGGCACAAGGCCCTCGCGCTTCTGTGTCTTGCTGCTCGATTCCCTCAGAACAAGTGACCCAAAAAGAGAGCAGGAGGAATCACAAGGGCTTCACGAGGCAATTCCTCGGTGAAAAGGACCAGCCCCTCTTCACCTTTGTTCTGGGCTGGGCTGTTCTGTTACCGATTAATGAAGGCAGAGAGCACTTGTGGACATGAACTTTCCTGATGTCTCACCTGCCTTGTCTTCTCAGGCTAATGCTAATGACATCTGGACTCATATTCCTAAAAATATAGGATGTCAGCACTGCAACGATCTGAGCAACAAAGCAGAATTGGATTCTAACCCAAAGCACAAAATAAACACCAGTCTGCTGTACTTCACTGCTATGAATCAACGATGGAGTAAACTTAAAATGGGAAAGATGAGACAGATCTCTGTTGTAGAATTCCAAATTAATTAGATACTCCACTTTCAGGGTGGAGTGTAATTCTTGCTGCTGTAGAGACATCCTTCCAAAAAGTACAGAATATGTTCCCAGAAGGGGAACTTGACAAATACTTCCTCAGTCCAATGATCATGGTCAGGATCCACAGTGATGAGTCATGTTCAAGCTATGCACCTTGATGGCCTGTGGGGAGAATGGCTTGTTACACTGACCACCCTCCTCCCTAGAGCATGTAACCCGAGTCTAATCATGAGGAAAGCGTTTGACATTTCCAACAGAGAGCCCTCTGCAATATAAGCCACCCAGCATTCCTCAAAACTGTCCAGGCCATCAGAAACAAGGAAAGTCTGAGAAAATATTGCAGCTGCAGCCAAGGAAGACCCAAGTACATGTAACACCTACTGTCTGGGGTTTTGAAAGAGAAAGGAGACAACTCAGGAAATTGACAACCTTTAGGTTATATATCCATGTATCAATATTGGTTCATTGATTATAGCAACTGTACTGTGCTCATGTAAGAGGCTACGAAAAGGGAACACTCTTGTACATGAGGGTCATCTGAATCCTATGTACTATCAGGTCAATTTTTTGTAAAGTTAAAGCATTCTATAACAGTCTATTAATAAACCAAACAGACAGGAAAAAGAGGAACAGAGAACAAAGATAGCAAACTGTTAACATCGGGGAATAACTAGAGGATATTTTGTGTAGTTCTTCGAAGTTCTTTCAAAGTAGAAAACTGTTCAAAAGTAATTGATTATCTTTTTCTTCAATTACATCTAAATGTCTAACAATACTCAATCATTAATAGTAAAGAGAGTTACTAGCCAATGGGATTCTCCAAAGGCTTGTTACTAGGCAGAAATCAGGATCCTGGCAACTGGGAAGGGACTGGGCTCCCCAAGAGAGTTGTGGGCTAGATGCTTCCTCTACGGTAAATAAAATTGCTGGTGCTGAAAAGGTTCCTCGGAGTCTGTCCCTACTGTTGTCTTGGGCAGTGGCATTGATGCCTTAGTGAGAAAGAAAGAAAGAGAGAAAGGAAGGAAAGAAGGAAGAGAAATAAGTGAAGGAGCGAGGGAGAGAAGAAAGGCAGGGAGGAAACAGTTCTGCGAAGTATGACAACAGCTCGGGACAGGCTGTGGAGCCCTGCCCCGTCCCTCTGTGACTTGGTCCCTGAGGAATCATCCCGCCCTCCTCAGGTGACTGCTGGAGACTGGCACTCAAGCCTGGCTGCAAGAGGGATGAGAACTCCCTTAGGAACTGGGGAAAAGCTCCAGCACAGAGTTCCTTTCCTCCTAGCAGATTCCACACGCAGTTAGAGCAGTACTGGGGGCGGGGGGGCGGGGGGGGGTGTCTCACTTTCTTGCCGCTGGACACCTGTGGAAGACTGATGTCTGCTGGGGAGCCAGGTTCTCATCACAAGCTTCAGGCCTCCACGTGATAAAAAGACTAAAATGCCAGATGAGATGTTATCTTTGCTTATCCAGAGTCCAAGTGCAAGCAGTGACTGAATAGTGAAGATTCTTGGAATCAGAAAAGCAAGTTTAAAGTACTTTTTTAGTTTGTATTTTA
>PVIR01027844.1:0-22519 GCA_004026965.1 Petromus typicus
GGCACTGTGGTATGTGGTACTGGTTGCTGCTGGGTGTGGGTCTCCACACCCAGTATTGTTATGTGGTTACCGGGGAATCGAACCTGGGCCCTTGCGCTTGCAAGACAGGCGCCGGAACCACTGAGCTAACTCCCCGGCCCCCTCACTCTGCATTTTCATACCCAGCGTTCCTCACACTAAGCTGTACTCCCACCTCTTTCACTTTATTTGGAGACAGAGTTCTCTGAATTGCTAGCTTGCCCAGGCTGTGCCTCAACCTGTGTTCCTCCTGCCTCAGCCTCCCAGAACACTGAGATGAGTGTGTGCCACTGCCTCTCACTTCCTGTTTTTTTTTAAGGTTTTTTTGAGACAGGGTCTCACTTTGTGGTTCAGGCTGGCCCTCAGCTCAGCCTCCAACTCACATCACAGCAATCCTCCTGCCTCTGCCTCCCGAGTGCTGGGATTACAGGCGTGAGCCACCACGCCTGGCACTGTGGTATGTGGTACTAGTTGCTGCTGGGTGTGAGTCTCCACACCCAGTATGGTATGTGGATACTGGGGAATCGAACCCGGGTCCTTGCGCTTGCGAGACAGGCGCCGGAACCACTGAGCTAACTCCCCGGCCCTCTCACTTCCTGTTTTTACTTCCTGTCTGTCCCTGCTGCCTCACCTTCCTCCCTCTGTCCTCAAGGTGCCCTTCCTCCCGCATCACAGGGAAGCACACACCTCCAGGAGGCCCGGCTCACCTTGGCTGTGGAGGACGACGTTGCGATCTGAATCACCTTGGCCAGAAGGTTCTTAGGAAGCGGAAACTGAGTCAAGGCCCTCACAGCACTGTCGTCATCTGTCATTTCAAAGGAGCCCCCTCTGGGAGGACCAAGAGTTCAGGTGAAAAGTTTGCTTTTCTCCTGGGCCAGCTTCCCCCGAGGCTCCAGACCTGGGGCTGCGACATGCGAGGGTGCAGGGGACAAGTGGAGAGAGCAGAGCAGAGGGAAAGGGTGGGCAGAGGGGGTGCAGAAACTGTGGGACCCGAGGATGCCCAGCCACAGCCGGAAACTATGGTGACCATGGTAGGTATCCCCACAGATTGGCAGACACATAACAAAGGGCAGGACACAGCGAGTGGACATTGGCACAGGGCCTAGAATCTCAGTCTCTGGGAACACCACCTACCCCCACAGATGTCACTGGCTTCCCGGTCATACCTGGAGTCCCGGAGTGGCGTATGGGAGTCCTGCTGGGTCATGGACAGGAATTCCGTAACATCAATGGTCCCCTCTTCCAGCTCTTCCTCCTCATCCTCCTCTTCTTCCCGGCCCAGGGAGCGGGACAGGCCCCCAGGTCCCCCTGGCCGTATGTTCTCAGGATTCAGGGGCCGCCAGGATGTGGTGGGCATGGTGGGTTCCGGCCGCCACCAGCTGTCAGCCGGAGAGCCAAAGCGATCTGCCAGCACTCGGTACTTGGCCGCATCAAACAGCTCATTCCGGGGACCTAGCAGCCCCCAACCCTGGGGGAAAAGTGACACTATGAGGATCAGCCATCTACAAGCTCAGCTCGCTTTGCCCATGGCCATCTGTACCTTAAGTCTTCTTTCATTTATCTACCCACCTTGCACCTCAGGCTAGAAATGGTCACAGAGAGCATAAACATGCCTCGACAATGTAAAGCCCCACATCTATGGACTAAAAGATAGAAACAAAGCCCACAGGGCCAGGAAGAAGACAACAGACTCATGATCTAGACTTCAGTGGGCACAGTCCACACCAACAAGCAGACACAACTTCACACCCAGAATTGGAGGTGGAAATATGCTCAACAGAAAGGGCAAGTTTTTGTTGTTGTTGTTGGGTTGTTTTTTTTTTTTTTTTTTGAGACAGGGTCTCGCTTTTATATTGTGGTTCAGGCTGGCCCTGAGCTCAGCCTCCAACTCACATCACAGCAATCCTCCTGCCTCTGCCTCCCGAGTGCTGGGATTACAGGCGTGAGCCACCACGCCCGGCACTGTGGTATGTGGTACTGATGGCTGCTGGGGTGAGTCTCCACACCCAGTATGGTATGTGGTTACCAGGGATCGAACCCAGGCCCTCGCGCTTGCAAGACAGGCGCCAGAACCCCTGAGCTATATCCCCGGCCTGTAGGGCAAGTATTTTTGAAGTCACTTAGGATACAAAAATAAACACTCAAAACTGAAGGATACAGAATCAACATACAAAAATATTATGCATTTGTCTTTCCTTCAGTTACAGTCTGACAAATCAAGGAAATCTCACTTATAATCGCATCAAAAACACAGGGATGAGGGAGATGAAGAGAAGGGGACATAAAAAGAATTAAGGTATTGTATGCATCATTATATACTGCAAACATAGACTCGTTAACAAATTGAAAAAAATAAGTACAGATGAATCTTAACCCAAGGAAGTAAAAGATCCGTACGCTGAAAAGTATATAAAATGATGAAAAAAACTGAAAAAGCCACAAATAGGAAGCTATTTATGGACTAGAAAAATTAGTATTGGAAAAACGTCCATACTTCCAAAAGCTATGCATAGTAAGTATCAGTAAGATTTCTATCCAAATTCCAATGTTATTTTCCAAAGAAATAGAAATACCATTGCTAACTCAGGAAGTCAAGGGAGGAGGTCACAAGTTTGAAACCAAGCTGGGCAACTTAGCAAGATTTTAAAAAGGACCAAAACACATCTGTATTCCCAGCACTCTGAAGCAGGAGGTTTTTAAGTTCCTACTCAGCCTAAGCAACTCAGTGACTCAGTATGAAGGCCCTCGGTCTAATCCCAAATGGGGGCAGGAGGGGAAGGGTGGAATGGTGGTACACACCTGTGATCCCATCACTCAAGATTTAAAGCGGAAGGGATTACATGTTCAAGGCCAGCCTGAGCTATATGACATTCTCTCTCCAAAAAAAAGAAAAGAAAAGAAAATCCCTGGGGAACCAAAACCTCCTAGGTTGAGAACCCTGCATGAGACAGATTTTGAAACATGAAACACAAAAGAGAGGCTAGTTGGTCCTAAGATGCCAGGACAAGCAATAGAGAAGAAACATTTCCTTTCCGAGGGCCAGAGAGGAAGAGATGAGTGAGTAAGACCTGAGGGGATGAGCAAGCAGGGTCGGCAGGCAATGCCACAACACAGCACTGAAGTCGGCAAGGCCAAGGAAAGGCTGACAAGTCTAGCAACGCCCTCTGCTAGTCACTTGACAGTCACCCAGTGACCCCAGCTAATATCACACATTGTGGGTACTTGAGGGTAACAGAGACCAGAGATGACGCTGGAGTAAGAAAAAGCAAACCACAAGCAAGGGACAATCTGAACTGTGAGCAGAGCCAAGGGAAGTGATGGGTGATGAGGTACATTTGAGACCTAGGAGAAATTCCAAGAGAAGAGATGTGAAAATGCACCATCAAGACAGAAGAGGGGGTGGAGAGGAACGCAGAGTGGACAGCGAAAATGGGCAGGTGGAGGTCCAAGTTGGGAAAAAGGACAAGGGACCATCACTCCTAACGTACAAGGAGGCGGTCACACAGGAACAGAAGTGGAGGGCACACCAGTGCTAGGCTTTGTTCTTGCTAGGGTGGAGATGTGGACCCTGGTCACCACAGAAGATTCGAGGCTGTCACAGCCACTATGGCACAAACGCAGCAATACCACAGCAGGAGGGAACCATGGCTATGGGTGAGACCCATGTTAGACAATGAGGGAAGCAGAAATCAAACTGGAGAGATGACCACCATGCTTAATAGAGGGTTTCCATGAAACAGTACACAGTAGACTCAAAACCAACAGTGGACAGCTACCTTGTGATAGCAAAGGAGGAGAAAGTAAAAAGGAGAAAAACACTGAAAACAAGAGAGTCAATTCCCTCATGGCAAAAATGAACCAACGGTGGGAAGCGCTCTAGACATGTGGACAGCTGAACACTGTCAAACGATCAAGATGTCCCAGGCATCAGAAAAGCTACCAGAACTGCTCTGCAGGACAGTTACCTTGAACAGCTGGCAGGCCGCAGCTGCAGCCTGCCGTTCAGCATCGATCTTCTTACTGCCATAACCTTCTACTTCCACAATCTTGGGCCACTTTATGTGCAAGGTGACTTTCTGAGAACAAGAAGAAGCAATAAAACAAGTGGCCTCTCCAAATTACACAGTTGTTCCAAATCCCAGGGAGACGCAACAGCAAAAGCGTGGTGCTTGCAGCACAGGTGCTACGGCCGCTCTGGACTGTCCTGCACCCTCAGGCTCAGTCAATTCACAGAAATATGAGTTCTTTGGCTTCTTGAAGATGCCACGTTTCAGACAAAGGACATACCAGGACTGACTTTAAAATCTTCATTCAGAGTGGTTTCTCTGCATATTTCTTTGGATCTGGGACCTACAAGACTCTAGAAGTAGGAATCCTCACCATCACTGCAATCCCTTTATAGTCCCACTGGCCAGTGGAAAACAAGAACCAGGGATCTGGACAGGGGCCTGACACAGGTATGAGGAGAACCCTTTGCCTCATCTGCCTTGTGTTCCTTTTCCCCCAAACCAAACACATGTATATTCTGGGTCTTTAACCAACCTTAACTTGGTTTTGAGATTCTGCTGATACTCTTAATTCAGAAAACCCACTGGTCTCCATGACAGAACATCTGAGCCATAGAGGCACGCTGCCTCCTCCAAGTCAAGCAGGGCTCCCCCACTACTGGTATACTTGCCTTTTTCTTCGGTCCATTTGTGTGCACATAGACTAGCTTGTCTTTGGCATGTGAGATGCCGAGGGCTCGTCCAATCACACTGTTGAGGAGGTTTTTGGGCTGTGGGAATTCTTTTAACAGGTCCCTAGAAGCTAAGAAAATAAGAACAAAGACATTAGAACTGTTCATTTTCTTTTAAAAACTCCATAGGCTGTGAAAGAACAACTCACAACTAGATGCTGAGGTAACTGGCCTGTGACCCCCAAATCACCCAGGAACACAATGGAAAAGGACAGAAGACTGGCGTCAGGGGAATAAAGCCACATGCATGACCACCTCCTGCAGAAGGAACCAACCAATACATCTCATGTATTTATTTTTGTCTAAAAAGAACATCAAAAACAACTGTTTTGATCCCATCCAAAAAATAAAAAACTCTGCTTTGCCTTGGGTGGACCCATAAACTAAGTTCTCCGTGGGGGAAATAAACACAGCCAACATCATCTTCCTTGTCCAAATTCCTGATGTGATACATTAGCTACAGAATGCACGCATGCATGTATGATGTATGAAAGGCTCTAAACCAAAGAACAAAATCGTTTACACACACAAACTGGAGACTAAGGCTCTTCCAAAGCAAGACACCCAACAGTGGAAATCAGTGATGAGCTACAGATTCCAAAAACCAGGCCACAGACTTCATCTATTCTCACCAAACTCCAGAAATCTCTCAACAGCCAGACTGTATATAACTGAAGACACCACAGCATAGGCAAGGGGTGAGCTATTTCCTGATTTCTCTGTAGTCAAGGGGAAGAACACATCAGGTACCAGGAAACACCTCACTTCTTTCACTTGTTTTTTGCCTCAACCCCAAAGTACAGATAGGTGAGACCACTTAGAGGAAGCTTCTGACCCACACAGGGCTTAGGTCATGAAAAAAACCTAAGGAGAGTGGTTAGATACAAAAGGGAAGGACCGGTCCCTTCAACAGATGGACAGAGATCTGCAGAGTCAACAAAGACCTTTTCATTTACCATCTTCAGCTTCCAGCTAAATCAGCTCCAAAATGGACCTGGGTAGCTGTATTTGTGCACCGATGTACCTGCTTGGGTTGTGATCACTGGGAAGCTTTTTCACAGCACTCGGTACTCAGGTTCCCATAGAGCACCCCTGAATGGCAGCGATGTCGGGGTATGCTCCATTGGTCGATGTTTCTCCAAGAATTGTGATGAAACCTAGCTGCCTACTTTGGGACTGTTTCCTTGCGGATAGTTATGGCTCTCTCTCGTCCTAAATGCTATTTATAAAGCAACTAGGAATCAAGCAGTTAACAGTGTCTAAGGAGACTCCTCCAGGGAGGGCCAAACCGACAGAGCCAACGTCAGCCCGCTGGACTACGGATGCGCACGGAGCCCTCCCAGTGTGGGAAGCCGCACGGTCAGCTCTCCACTGTCTCCAAGGGGCGGGGACGTCCTCACCATCTCCGTGCTCTGTACTGTTGGGCGGACACAAAGCTGCAGCCTTTCTTGCCTGTGTCTGAGACACCGAATCACAGAGGCTGTCCCTTCCGCTAAGGGGAGGGCCGAAGGGACCCTTGCAGATGTCGGACGTTACCTGCTCCCGGTTAGGGCCCGCTCGCCTCACCTTCCGCCAGGGACAGGAACCCTCGGGCCCACTTAGGCTGCGCTGCCCGAGCTCTTAAACTCAAAGGCGGGAGGCACGACCGGCGCCCCGTCCAACCCCGGAGTCAAGGGCGCTGTGCCGCCGGCCTCACCGTTCACCATGCTCGCGTCGCCCTCCCCCGGCTCGCCGGGCACCGCCCTGGGCTCGACTGCCTTCTTGGCGCCGTCGGGACGGGCGAGGCTGGACGAGAGGCCGCGCGGGCGTCCTTGGCGCCGGACAGCATGAGGGTCCGGGGGAAACAAGCGCGGAGAGACGCCGGCCGCTAGCGCCATGAGCCTCCTGGTGGCCGCCATCGCGCTCCCGGCGGCCCCCGCGGCGCCGGCGAGACGCGAGAAGGAATGGCCGGGGAGCGCGCGCCCCCTCCTGGCTGGGCGGGCCGGGTTCCTGCTTTAAACCCGAGGCCCATACCCGCCGCTCCAAAGCAAACCGGGAATGCGAGGTGTGGGGAGGCAGTGTTAGGCCTTGGGTAGCTCAATGTACACCAGAGGCAACATCCAAGTTATTTCCAGTTATCTTTGCAAGGTCCGCCACGGGGTTTAATTCCTAACCAGGGCACCTCCATCTCCTAATTTTTTACAGAATGTGAACGCGGGAGAGGGCAGACAGACGTCTTGAACTAATCCACCCACCTAGTGTGAAGGGTGAAAACACCTGACCCTGGACACAGTACCAAGAACTGAGCTGGTCCCACAGTGAGAGTCCAACTGCACAGACCCCTCCTTCCTTGAAAGCCAGATGGGGTCCATTTCCTAGCTGCTATGTCAGCCAGGTTCGTGCCCCCACGGGCTCTGGGCTTAGTCCACTGGGAATCAGAGGCTGAACCTGCAGACTGCAGGAAGCAGGGAGGCAGAGGTTGCAGTGGCAACTGTCTGTCCTATAACTTGGGGCGTAACTCCCGTAACCCTAGGAAACTGGTTAAAATACATTCCTGACTGTTACTCCCAGGCTCCTGTTCACAAGGTTGGAAGTGTGGCCTGGGACTCTGCCTGTCAGCAGTTCTCAGGTGGTGCCGGCTGGTGGCCTAGGAGCACACTGTGAGGTGCTATGGTGAGAATACTGGGGGCTGAGGCCTAGTACTTGGCTTAGTCTTACTCAACACTTCCACCTGCCAAGGGAACAACTTCATCAACTGGAAACACTTCATACAAACTTGCTCCACTCCCTGGATGTGGCTGTGGTTAGGATCAAATAGGAGTATCTGGAAGAAGGGCCGGGATGCACAGCTGCGCAGCGCTTGCCTGACAAGTAGGATGCCCTGAGTCTGATTCCCAGTACCAAAAAATACTTGCAAGGACTGTAAAGAGTTCTGTATTTGTGAAGGCGGTGGCTTCAGAAGTCTGTGACGACAAATGGCATGGTGGCACGTATCCGTAATCTCAGCGCTCAGGGAGCCTAGGGCAGGAGGATCTCAAGTGATTTCAAGGCCAGCCTGGACTGCAAAGTGAGGGCCTATCTTAAAAAGTCTTCCCGGACAAGGGACAGGTTCCTCTGAGGCAGACCAGGGAGGGTAACACAGGTTCACCTGCAACTCCTCCATCTAAATCTCAGTGGCTCTTTACCAGAAAAGGGCAAAAGGAAGGTGATCTTGGTAGCAGTTATCTGACAGCACTTCAGACAAGGGGCAAGACCACCTGTACCCAACCCCCCACCCAGGTCATCCACACTGCAGCACAGCAGTTCTTTGAGGGCTGTTTTGCCACATGGTTCCTCCCTTTGCCAAACTCGTGGACCGCCAGCACGCTCCAGAACTGTTTCTGAAGACCGCTAGCAGCCCAGTCTCGCTTGGCTGGACGTTTTCCAGCCAGCTGGGACAAGTGGCAAATGGGGGTCTGCAGGCCGAAGGAGATAAATGTGGACAGAAAGGTCCCAGGCAGAGCATAGCCGGGCCACAGTGTTGCAGGAAGCAGCACGGGGCCGCAGTGCATGCTGTTCCCAGGGGCACAGTGAGGGGACAGGAAGGTGAGACATGAAAACTGCACGGTTTCAGTGGATGACAGGCACAGAGAACTCTACACCTGTTTGACTATTTTAGACACAGTGTGACCAAGGTATGGTGGCGCACACCTGTAACCCCAGCAGACCAGAGGCTGAGGTAGGAGGACTGCCACAAGTCCAACGCCAGGCTAGGCTATAAAGTGCGTTTAAAACCAGCCTTGGACTATACAGTAAAACCCTGTCTCAAAATCACAGAGCAGGCCAGGTGTGGTGGCACACACCTATCATCCCAGCCCTCAGGAGGCTGAGGCAGGAGGATCGCTGTGAGTTCAAGGCCAACTGGGAATGAATAAGGAGACCCTGTCTCAAAAAAAGAGAGAGAGAGAGAGAGAGAGAGAGAGAGAGAGAGAGAGAGAGAGAAAGAAAAAAAAAAAGCACATTTTAAATAAATGAGATATTTGAAATTCTGTGAAAAATAAGTGATACCAATTAATGGGCCCCACTCTGGGCTTGCTGGGTTTTGCCCCTTCCGTCTGGGCTCTGGTGGCTGGAGTTGTCGCTTCATCCACAAACCTCACTGACTCTTGTAAAACAAGTGCAGCTCCCCGAACCCTTCCGGCTCCATGATCTTCTCCTCCGGTCAGGGCAGGGGCTGGCGAACTACAGCTGCAGACCAGGACACCCCTGCTGCGTGGACAGTGTGCTTTGATGTGGCAATGGCTCAGAGGCTGGGCATCATGGACAGCTGCTCTCACGCCAGCACGGCAGGGGTGAGGGACTGCCACAGAGAACCTGGCACCCTAGCCCAGGACACTTACCGTCTGATCATTACAAAGAAAACGCCTGCTCTCTCCTGCTCTGCAAGGCTGCGGAGTGAGGGGCTCAGGCACGGCCTGCCTTCCCACCAACAGTGAGCTTCCACCTCCACTGTCCTGGAAAGAGTTACTCCCTTTGCCCAAGAGAGAGGGAGGAAGTTATGAGAACAGAAAGGGCGCACTGGCTCCGAGATCGATGTGTATTTCTGGGCCAGGCACATCTGGAACTATCTGGAACTAAACATCCGGTGTCTAGCAGCGTGGTAACGAAGTGCAGAAGGTCTGCTGAATACCTACGGCGAATGCTCCAGAACCCTAACCTTTGCAAGCCTCAAAACAGGTAACAGGAAGCCCACCATGGTGGCACAGTCCCTTAATCCCACTGAAAAGAAAGGGTCTCAGTCTCAAGGCCACACTGAGCAGTGCAGTGAGACCCTATCTCAAAAGAAAAAAATGAAAAGGTAGGGAGGGAATGAATGGGGCACACCCTGAGTTCAACCTCAAGGTGGGCAGCACAGTTTAAGCTTTAGGGCAGACCAGCGTGGGAGGGAGGAGGGAGGGACCCCAAAGCAGCCTGGGGAACTTAAGGACTTAGTCCCTGTCTCAAAACAATTTCTTTTCAAAACAATTTTTAAAAGGGAAGGAGACTAGGGATATAGCTCAGGTAAAGGTCTTGGGTTTAATGCCCAGCATTACAAAATAGAAAATTTAAAAAAAGAAAGAAGGAAAGAAAGAAAAAGAGAAACCACATGGGCCTTGGCCAACACAGAGCACCTTGTTCACGGACGGTGAAGTATTTTGGGGATGGAGGAAATACGAGAAACTTGGCTGGTGCAAAGAAGGGTTAGGGGAGCCACCGCCAGCAAGTGGGCGCCCAGCTGCCCCCTCCCCGCGCACCTGTCCCTAAGGCCCTCTCTTGCACATGGAGGAAGTCACGTCAGGGAGTCGGGCCAGGTGCCACAACTTTAAGCTTAGCACTCTGGGAGGCTGATCCAAGAGGGCTCCGGGTTTAAACCCAGCCCGGCCTGCACAGGAAGGAACTTTCTCAAAATCCAAAGGGCCGAGGCTGCAGCTCAATCCAAAGGCCCTGGACTCCATCGCCGGCGCTCAGCGTCAGTGTGGCTCGAGTCCTGGCGGAAGGCAGGGCTCATGGGGAGCACACGCACACAGCGTGCTCCGCGGGAGCCCGGGAGGAGGCTGGGAGTGGACGTTACTTTTTGTCAACTCTAGCCCTGACTCTGGTGGGCACTGTGCTGTCTTTCTCACATGGGTGCCACAGCGACTGTTGCTATGGCACATTTCCTTCTCAAGGGCAGCGGTGCCAGGCAGGCCTCCAGAGAAGGAGGAAGCGCGCAGTGCCAGGCTGCTGATGCACACCCAGCGTCCCAGCGACTCAGGGGGCTGGAGCAGGAGGATCGCTCAAGCCCAGGGATCCAAACCCAAGAATCCTGGCCCACACAATGAGGCCCCTCTCAACAAAAAATAAAACAAAACAGCAGAAGAGAAGCACTCAGAAAGGTCACTCTGCCTGAGGAGGCCAGGAAGCGACACTCACAGGGGCCTGGAGGAGGCCCAGCACAGAGAGAGACTACAGGGCCAACGAGTGGCAGGGCTGGGGGGTGCTCCCCACACTCAACAACCCTGTCCCCACTTGGTGACACCGGCGTCTGCAAGCTCAGCCACAGCACTCACACTCCAGCACTCACCTGTCACCGTGGAAACATTAGTGCTCAGCCTTTCCCAGCTAGGGAGCACTTTACGGGGGGCGGGGGGGCTCTCGTCCCGGCAGCGGGAGGACAGCGTTTCTCTCGAGCTGAAGCCAGGCATCAGAGGGCAGGGAGTGCGCGCTCCCATGCTGCCCAGGGCCAGCGGCCCCTGGAGCCACACGGCAACGTGGTGGCAGCGTGTGGCAGGGACACCGGCTGCCCTGCGTCCCCAGATCCTTCCAAGCCCTTCAGAAGAGCTCAGCAGACCGCAAGACCCAGCGGTGAGCAAGTGGGCAGGGGCAAGGAATGGAGGACTCAGCCGCCAGGGTGTGGCCACGGCAGGGCCAGAAGGAGCAGACTGCTGTGCGGCCCATCACCGTACTGGGCCTGGGGCCAGCGGGACTCGAGGAGAACTGTCACTCTCTGGATGCTATGACATTTGCCCCAGTGAGGGGAGAGCTGCCACGCCAAGAGCCGGGGGCAGACTGAGGTCAAAGAGACGCTCTGAGGTGCTGCAGGGGCAGGAGGTGACTTGAAGGACATCCCAGAGCCTGCATGTGGGGCATCTGGCCGAGACAGGGCTCTGTGCTGTCCCTGCTCCAAGGGGACAATGGGGAGCCCACACACTCCGCACGCTGTGCTCAGCGCCCACAGAGCCGAGACCGTTCCAGATGCCAGGCCACAAGTGCAGACCCAGGAGCCTGTGGCATCCCGGCCAGCGGCCACCCACGGTGGGGTTCTGCTACAGTGTTGGGCGGGCCCCTCACTTACCTCGACAGATGGTCCCTCCGGGGGCAGGGGTGATGCACATGGGGGGGAGGCGGGGTGGCGGAAGCTTGCACTGTCGCTGCCTATGTTGGGCCCGATCTGGGAAGAGACGGAGAGTCAGTGGCAGATTCTCACCTGACCCAGTGTGACGCCTGCACTGTCCCCCAGCACCCTGGGAAGCTCTGTGCAGGCTCCATGGGACAGGGCGGGGATGCCACACCAGGAAAAGGCAATTTCTTATATAGAGGCAACCTGTGACAGCACTGTAGAGATTACTTCCCAGCCCTCAAGAAGCCATCAAACTTCCTGAGTTTGATTCCCAATACAAAAAAAACAAATTTAACAGCCATCCAACTGCCAAGCATGGTGGCTCACACCGGTGATCCCAGCGCTCCGAGGCTGAGGCCGGAGGTCCACCCCGGTTTGCATCACAAGACCCTGTCTCAAAACACACAAACAAAAACAAGTCACCACACTCTTCCTGTCTCTCAACAACCCTCTGGGAGTTAACGCACCTGCCGTGTACTTCTTTAGCCTGAAGTCACCTGCAGAACAGTAGTGGCTGAAGGAAAAAACCACAGGACCAGGAAGCCAAGAAATGACCACTCCTTTCAGCACAGCCATCGGGCTGTGGCCCTCAGTCAAAGTTTTCTTTTCCCCTAAGAACAGAGCAAGACTAACTGATGGTTGTGGGGCAGCCTGAGAGCTAAAAGCAGATCCACACTTCACTCGAAGTCTCCTTCTTGCTAAGAGTGAAATGGTGTCATGGTTACACCTGCAAACTGAGCACTCAGGAGGCTGAGGCCGAAAGATGACAAGTTCAAGGTCGGTTTGTTCTACATAGGAAGATCTTGTCTTTAAAACAAAAAATTTTTTAAAGACAACTTGCCATTTCCAATATTTCCATTTATTTGGAGGCTAAATGCTATTTATCAGGGAGCTGCAAAGGACAACATTTTTAAGAATCTCCACGTCAGGCATGGTGGCGTATACCTATAGTCCCAGCACTCAAGAGGCTGAGGCAGGAGAATCACTCTAAATCTGAGAGCAGCCTGAACTGCACAGTGAGACTCTGTTTCAAATAAACAAAACCACAACCTTCGCTGTCTTCCACAGGAAGGTAGAAATGCACGTGATGAAGCTACCCTTTCACACCATCTGAACACTGAAGATGCGGGACACTTCCAAGCTCTCCGCCCTGCTGGCTGCCACACAGTGCACAGAGTGGGATGGGCGGGGACAAGCCGCGGAGTCCTGCCTGTTCCGCTCTGTGACCGTCTCCATACTGCAGCTAGGGCCAGGGCTAAGCAGGGGACTGATCATCAGGAAGACCTAAATGCTGCTGCGGGGCTGTGACTACACCAGTAGTCCTCACTGCTCGGCAGGCTGAGGCAAGAGGATCTAAAGTTCAGGGTCAATGTGATGAAATTATTTTTTGAGACTTGTTTGAGACAGCATCTCGCTCCGTATTTTAGGAAGCCCTTGAACTCACGATGTAGCCCAACTGGCCTCCAATTCACAACAGTCCTGCTTCTGCCTCCCAAGTGTGGTGATTATGGGTGTGTGTTATAGGTGTTTCTGAAATCTGGGCAATTTGGAGAGACCCTGCCTCAAGACAAAATAAATAGGCTGGGCACTCAGAAGGCTGAGGCCGAAGGACCACAATTTTACGGCCAGCTGGGTACATGGTGCTGTAGGAAGAGGAGGATTAAACTATACAGCGATAGTATTAAAGTGACGCCCAACAGGATGGCAACACTCAGCCTTTTGAGTCAAGACGTCAAGACGCAGAATATTCCAGGAAGGAATGTTTCATGGATTCCTCTGAGAAGGTCAGGCACAGGGGCGTGATATTCACCTGTACAGCAGGCAGCCTGAATCAGGCCGCATCGCCCAAGCTGCTTAGGGCCTGTGGGCTGTGACTCACTCCAGGCCGGCACGGTTTAAGCTCTTTATGTGCGTTAACTCCTCTGCCAGGAGTGATCCTGTGACTTCCTACACTGAACTCAGAGAAAAAGGGGCACAGCAGGCTCGGTCACCTGCCCAGCCCCGTCCCTGGTCCCTAGCCAGAAAAAGAGGGGATATGAGCCAGGCCTCGCGGTCTAGAGATTCGCTCGGGTACCTGGTGCTGCTCCCCCAAAACTAAGCCCCTCTGAGGTCAGGCCTGAGGCAAATGGCAAAGCCAGCCCTGCCCAGAGTCACGCCACAAACCTGCACAAGAGTCCTGCTCGGGACCCTCGCGCAACCCCCGCAGAGGACAGAAGGACAAGGGACTGACATGCCAGGCTCCCCCTTCCTCAGGAGCCAGCCAGCTCACTCCAGAAGCTCTCACCTGCAAAGGGCCCCTGCGGCCCTCATGCAGGGCAGGCGACACAGCCCAGTGAGGACTACGGAACACAAAGCAATTAAGGAAGATTCAGTGTTCAGCTCAAAAAACTGTGCAAGCCAGACGTGGCAGCTCATGCCTGTAATCCCAGAACTCAAGAGGCAGAGGCAGGAGGTTGCTGTGAGTTCGAAGCTGGCCTGGGCTACACAGTGAGCTCAGGGCCAGCCTGAAGACCCTGTCTCAAAACAAAACAAAACAAAACAATATGCCTATAATCCCAGAACTCTGGAAGGCTGAGACAGGAGGGTCCCCAAATTCAAGCCCAGCCTAGGAAAATCAGCAAAACCCTGTCTCAAAATTTTAAAAATGTGAGGGTACTAGACTCAATCCCCAGTACCACAAAAAAGAAAAAAGAAGGAACTGAGCAGCAAGAAAGAGGGACTGAAGACAAACAAAGGCAGGAAAGAAGCTGCAGAGAGCCTCGGGACACCGTGCTGCCAGCCCTCTTTCTGGCCCACGGGGCACCACTGGACAGGGATTCCCAGTGGAGAAAAGATAATTTTGAGAGGCCATGTAATCCAAACTTATGGATGTTCTGCTCTTTTGTTGTTGGTGGTGGTACCAGGGCTCAAACTCAGGACCTTACACTTGCGAGGCAGATGCGGTGTGTTCTGTTCCTTTGTCAGACAGCTCTAATACAGTGACGTGCTTTTTCTTTGTCATTCCCCGAGGGTTCTTTAGACAAGAACACTCAGGACCTGGCCCGTCAAGCTCGGACCGGGTGCATTACTTCCGATAAGCAGATCTCACAACAGAGCCAGAGCCAGCCAGAGCCCTGTCCTGCATCGCTCACGCACCCCTTCGCCTTCTCTCCTCATTTTTAAGACTTCCAGTTTCTGCTGGTCATTGCTCATTATGGTGTGTACCGAGACCTCGCCCAGAGCCTCACGTGCTCACAGGTGGGGCTTTGGGAGGTGACTGGGGTCTGAGTGACACCCCCATAATCCAACGATGAGTTTATAGCCAAAGGTGATGCTGGGAGCTGAGGGCTGCTCCCCGGGGCACGGCTGTCTCCCTCCTCCCCCTTGACCCCTGTTGAGCCCTCTCCGCTTCCTGTCCGCCATGGAATGAGCTGCTCGTCCTCTGCCAGGCCCCTCTGCAGTGCCACCCTGCATGGAGCCAGCTGACTATGGACGGAGTCCTCTACAAACTATGAGCCAAAATAAACCTTTTCTTAACTTATAGGTGTTGGGCACTGTGCCTCAGTGCTTACTTCAGTGTACAAAATGCTGTACTGGGCATTACGCGTAATAAATAACACAAGCGATAGGCAGCAACCTGGGGCTACCCTGAGCTTCTAATTCAGGAATGCAAAGATTAACCTGGCATGGACTAAGCATGAGAAAGCACAGATAGGACACGAAGAGAAGCTGCAGACTGTATGCAGATGACAGAATCAGGACAGGTTCATGAAAGAATGGTGTAAAATGTTAGCCTACAGTCAGTGTAGGGACACAGGCCTGGGATCCCAGCACTCTGGAGGCTGAGGCAGACAGATCACCAAGTTGAAGACCACCCTGGGCAACTTAGCAAGAACCCATCTCTACAGACAAAACCACAAACAGAGATTATAAAGGACTGGGGATGGGCTGGAGATTTGGCTCTGCAGCTCTGTGCCTGCCCAGCAAGTGCAAGGTCCCTGGTACAAAAAAAAAAAAAAATAATAATAATAATAATAAAATTAAAAAGGGCTGGGGAGCAGCGCAGTTGCAAAAGCCCTCGGTTCTGTTCCCACCGAGGCCTGGGAAGGTTAGCTTGGAAGAAAGGGTAGGGTTCTGATAAGCGGTGAGGAGAGGGGAGAGGGCATTTGGGAAAGGCCAGAGTTAGAATGCTGCGTGAGGACGGCTAGGACAGTGCCTCTGGAAGGAGACCACTGGAACGAGATGCCAGCCCTACACACTGGTGAGGGACTTGATGGCCCTCCCTGCAGAGGGCCAGGGCCCACATTCACTCAGTCTTACCTTTTCTGAATGAGTCCAGGCTGAACATTTCTGGCCACACGGGAAAGCCGGAGTCCTGAGGAGGAGATCAGAAGACCACATGAATGAGTGACTAATCTTCAGGAACCAGACAATGTGGCCCAGGAAGGGAGATGCTAGAGACCAGTCCTGCTCCCTAGACTTATGGACGAGAGGCCAGCTCCCCACTAGGGTCACCAAGTGTCCCTGTTTCTGGATAACTGAGCATTCTCTCAACCTCCTTGAGGCCGGCTAGAGAAAGACAAGCATTTCATCACAGCAGACATGGCCTGCAGATTTCCTAGACATCCAAGAAGAAACTAAATTCCACACCAAGACTGTCTCAGGCAGAATGGGTAAAGAGGACTGAGGACTTGTCTTTTGTTTGTTTTTGAGGGAGGGTCTAGCCCAGGTTGGCCTAACTCTCAGAAACCCTCCTGCCTCAGCTTCCCAGATTGCTGGGATTACACGTGTGTGCTACCACACCTGGCTGGGCTGAGGACTTTTAAGGAAAACCAGCGTTACTGGGCTTCCACTAAAATCTAGTAACAAAGAAACTGTGAAGTGACTCAGAGTAAAAAGCTGTCTAGAACAGAATCTCTATAAATAACTAATATTAAAAATTAAAGCATAGTTACTGGCAAAAAGTTTTGGTGCATTTTATGCATTAGTTCTTTTAACTGAGGAATATACCCAGAAATGATAGGCAAAATAAGTAACACTTCTGATTTAACATGCCTGCTATAAAAAATACTCAAACCCAAAACTTGCAGATGTTTTCATAACGTAGTACTACTAGAATAGGTATAATAAATTTAATAGTCATGGGCCAGGGATTTAGCTCAGTGGTCCTGGTGTCTGCCTGGCAAGTGCAAGGTCCCAAGTTCAATCCCCAGTAACCACATACACCAACGCCAGGCATGGTGACTCCCAATCAGAACCACATACCACAGTGCCGGAGCGTGGTGGCTCACACCTGTAATCCCAGCACTCGGGAGGCAGAGGCAGGAGAATTGCTGTGAGTTCAAGGCTGAGTTCAGGGCCAGCCTGAACTACAAAGCGAGACCCTGTCTCAAAAAGAAAAAAAGGAAAGAAAAAAAAGAATGTAATGCGGTAATGTTAACACAAAAAACCCAAAAAACTTTGTGGCTCAGTCTCAAATAATATAGAAGAAAAAAAAAAAATTATCAGGTCTAGACTTCCTACACAGTATGACACAATTTCAGGTACCCTTACTATGAGATGATTCCAAGAGAGATTCTGTAATGGTCGACAGTGACACTCTTCTCGCAACACAGTCACAAGTGGAGCCACAACGTGGCTCTGGCTTTCTGGAGTGGCTGAGGATGACAGCCACTGCTGGTCAGTGCACAGGGCTCAGCCAACTCACCTTATAAAAGCAGGAGCGGGCTCAGGCTTTGTCGGCTTTTAAACTGAAGCTGAAGTCTCTCCTTGCTATTCCTCATCACGAGGCTGGGCCTCCTCCTGGGAAGGACATTGCTGGGTCACTAGAGTGCTGGCACCCATAGCAAAGCAAAAGTGTTCCAATCACACACATTCACGTACTAATTACAACAACAAAGACAGGGTTGTGAGTGGCATGAGACACATCCACTACAGACAGTGGCTTAAGTTCAGGACCTGCTGCAACCCACTCCAGACCCATCCTCCCTGCACCAGCAACTGAAGGCACCAAGGAGCCAGAAAGGTATTTCTCCGAGCCCAGCGCTGGCTTCCTTCTGCAGCGTGATAGCACGCCGACTGTCACGTAAATCTAAGGGCAGACGAATGAGCCCTAACACTCCTCTGCTGGGAAAATAACAATAACTTAATGTTGAACATCATTTTTACAGGTAAAAAAAAAAATACTACCATAGACTTTTTCCTGTTTAATACATGCAGCTGCCCTGTGAGGTAGGAATTGCTTCCCCAAAAAGGAAACTAAAAGCACCCAAGATCCACAGCTGCCTCAGAGCAGAATGGAATCTGCATTTACGCATTTGATGCCATAACTCCCCATGCTTACACTATACTACTTTTATCTTTAAAGGATATCATGATATATCCTAAATGGGCCAAGGTTCATCCTCTTAAGTAATGTTTTCTACGGACATCTGCAAAGGTTAAAGGGACAAAATGGTCTAGCAGCTGGTGAAAATCTGGACCATAGCTACATAAATCAACTGGAGAGTATGTTTCGGCAGGAAAGGGACGACCCACATGGGTAGAAGAGGCTGCAGCAGACATAAGTGCACAAGAAAGGTACATTTCCACAAATCCCAAATATTATCCATTTACCAGGAAAAGATCTGTCTAAAAACACCAAGGCGGTGAGACTTAATTATAAATCACAAAATGTAGTCAAAACCCACAACAGTGGGGTAGATCACTGTCTTCCAAGAAACGGCAAAGAAACCCATCGCTTAACATCTCCTTTCCTTTAAGCTGCAACCAAAAGAGGCTGAGAGCCTGCAACCGGCCGGCTGCAGTCTACCTGCTACGGTGCATGGCCAGCCCCCAGGACTGGGGCTGTGAGTGGCACTGCCTCTGCCTTGCAAAACGGCAAATGACCGAAGTTGGTACACGAGGGCTCGCTAGAAAGCACGCTGACGCCATACTCCTGGCTTGGGGGTTCTAAGGACCCCTGGGATTCCAGTTCACTGCAAACAAAGGACCCAACATGCATGAAGTCTTCCCCTGCAAAATGGGGCAAGTCGCCACCAGCAAACAAAGAACAGCTCACCCCTTGGCCTCCCCAGTAACAAGGTCGGTGCAAAACCGGGCAAAGTAGGGGGCTCAGAATGCACCAGGCCGCCCTCTGAGCGAAAGGTCCAGGCCACTGCGGGGGAGGAGGGGCAGACAAAGGTCTCCGGGCACTCGGGAGACTTCCCCCGGGCCCTGCCTCCGGAATCGCAGCATCCCCTGGGGCCAAGGCTTCTTTGCGCCAATGAAGCGGCCTCTCCCGCGGCCTCCACCAAGCCCCAGGCGGCCAGGCCCGCCCAGACCGACCGGCCTGGCCCCCGCCCCCGCCCCGGCTCCATGGCAACGGCAGGCCGAGGCCTGGCTGTCCCAGGCTCGGCTGGGCCGGCTTCCCCGGCAGGCCCAGGATGCCCGGCCTGCTGCTCGGCGCGCCAGCTCCCCCGCCCCTCTCTCCGAGGGACCGGCGGCTAGACCAGGACCCTCTCCTCACACCGACCACCCCCAGCTGCGGCATGCTCCTCCAGGGCGCACGAAACGGGAGAATAAAAAGCCCAATTCACCTGTTGTTACAGATGTGAAACAAGCCTCAGTGCACGGCGCATGAGCCACCGGCCCCCCCACCGCGGCCGGACTACAACTCCCACAAGCGCTTGCGCTACCTCTTCCGGGCTCTGGTCGGAAACGCGCCTTCCCTGCGCGACCCCACGCAGAAGTTGGTGCTGAGGCGGTATTCTCCGTGGGTTTTCTGTGGCTGCTCTGGTTTCGAGTTGGGGGCCGTCCATCCATCCTGTGGTTAGACATCTGCTCGGCCCGAGGTGCAGCGAACGGAGATTCCGTCAGGGTCGAGAAGGTTCGGCCCGGCCGCAGCTTCTACGGCCTCGCCTCAGACGGTGGGAGAGCGGGGAGGTCCTTCATGTCCTTTGAGGCCCGGCCCGGGGAAAAACTTAAGCGCGCCGGAACCGGGGTTCCGCCCACGTTCTGAGCCCTGGCTTCTTGACGCCTTCCTCTGTCTCTCCTGCATGTTAGGTCTGCTTGTTTAGAGAGGTGAGCGTGTTGATCTTTCGGTCGTGAACTGCGCGACTCTAGGGAAGGCGAGATGATACAGGATGGCGCTGGGCGGGTCTGGAGGTCACATCCCGGCCCCGGAGTACGGAGGGGTTGTCCGGCCGCGTGCAGCGGTCCTACCGAGGAAGCTTGAGAGTGGGCTCCGTGCCATCTGACCTCAGGAGGAAGTCTTAGGCCGGCGTGGTGACGCACGCCTGTCCTCCAGCATTTAGGAAACAGGCTGGGGAATCACCACGAGTTTAAGGCCACCGGGGCTACGTAGTGAGACCTTGTCTCAGGAGACAAAGAAAAAAATAGCGTAACTTGAGGCTGGGCCAGGAGTTGCACAGCTGAAAACGTTGCTTTAAGATGTAGCCTTTTGGATATATGAAGAACTAGTGCAGAAGCTGGTCGTTTAAGTATCCAGCCAATTAAACGTGGTCACAAGACAGGCGCGGTGATGTACACATGTAACTGCAATTGCTTGGGAAGCTGAGGCGAGAGGACTGTAAGCTCCAGACCAGCTGGGGACCATTGCGAGACCACCCATCTTTAAAAATATACAAACATTATATAAATATATAAAATTTCTACATTGGACTGAAGGCTGGGGGTGGGAGTGAAATATCATTCAAATAATTACTTCTTCAAAATAGGGCCTGGTACTGTTTTTGCATGTACAGATGCTGGCCCACATGTTTACTGTACAAGCTGGAAGGTGAGCAGGTGCAGAGACTACAGAGACCTTGCCCCCAGGCTGCTTTTTCTCTAGTACAGGTCCGTGTGGCCTGGAGCAGAAAGAAGGGACAGGTGACGGAGGGGAGGTGTAAAATGCTGCAGGGCTTCAGGAGTGGTTACTGAATGGCAGAGTGGGAGTACTCCACAAGAGGGTGCACCAGGAGCTTCGCCCTAATAATATATGAAGTTTGTTTGCAGGATTTAAATATGGTAGAAAAGAAAACTGGGAATACAGGCCTTCAGACTTAGCTACATCCCCAATCTTTTAAAAAATGTTATTTACTTAGGTTGGTTGGTTTGTTCTTTTTTTTTTTTTTAATTGGGAATTGAAACATGGGATTAGGGTCATCACCCTGAGCCGGGTTTCCAGCCGTTTTTACGTTTTCTTTTCTGAGACGGGTTCTAACCACCTTGTCCAGCCTCGGCTCAGCATCCTAGAGTGCCAAGATTACAGGCTTGTGCCACCCTACCAAGCTATTTTTTTCCCCTGAGTGCTGGGGATTGCCACTGAGCTACCCATCTCTGCGTTACCCAGGCTGTAGTCTAACTTCATTCTTTGCCCCCTGCCTCTCCAGTAACTGGGATGGGGAGTGGACACCACACACCCGCCTCTTGTACACTTACTGCCAAGAGGTGGAGGAGAGGGACTGGGACGTGAGAAGAATTAAGATATGTTTTTGTACCAGCTCCCCATGATGAATGTATTTATCATATCCTGCTGTCATAGACTAATAAAACTCTTTTGAAAAGGATAACAGTCCTGCCTCGTTAGAGCCCCAGAATATGATCTCATTTGATCCTAATGATCTCTCTCAAGGCCCTGTCCCCAAATGCAGCCTGAGCTACACCCCAAGTATTGTTGCACATTTCTTTTTAAAATGTACTCTTTTTTGTTTGTTTTTTTTTTTTTTGAGACAGGGTCTCGCCTTGTAGTTCAGGCTGGCTCTGAGGTCAGCCTCCAACTCACATCACAGCAGTCCTCCTGCCTCTGCCTCCCGAGTGCGGGGATGACAGGCGTGAGCCACTACGCCCAGCACTGTGGTGTGTGGTGCTGGTTGCTGCTGGGCTTGAGTCTCCACGCCCAGCATTGTTATGTGGTTACGGGGGATCAACCTGGGCCCTTGCGCTTGCAAGACAGGCACTGGAACCACTGAGCTAAATCCCCGGCCCTTAAAATGTACTTTCTAAAAATAAATAAATAAAATATTCTATTATGAATAATTTCAAATGCCCAGGGAATCGATCATATTTCTTAGAGAATCTGTCTCCACCCCGCCCATCCCTGCAAACTGGTACTGGCTGTGTCCAACATGCAAGCGCCAGGGCCCTTCACCTGGGCTGTCTTGGGATTGGGCTCCCAGCAGGCAGGCTTGGGAGGTAAGAACTGTCTTGCTGACTCAGCTTTCCCTTGCTTTAAAAACTGCAGCATAGGGTCAGAGATGTTTCTCGGTGCTGCTGCTGGCTGCCTGGCAAGTGCAAGTTCCCGTCTGATCTCCGGTTCCACAAAGAAAAAAATACCGAGTGTAATTGGGCGTGGTGGCCCATGCCTGTGATGTCAGCACTTAGGAGGCTGAAGCAGGAGGATTATCCTAAGATCAGCGTCATCCTGAGCTGCATAGACCCTGTCTCAAAAAAACAAAACATGGAAAGCAGAGAACTTGGGCCTGTGTCCTTTTATATTTGTCACTCACTGTGTAGTCCAGGCTGACTTTGAACTCAGTGATCCTCCTGCCTCTCAGCCTTCTGAATGCTGGCATTAGAAGTGTGTGCTACCTCAGCTGGCTAGAATCTGTGCCTTTGATAGAACTGAGACCCTGCCTGGATCAGTCACCTCTAATAAGTGTCTTCCCAGAGAATTTCCTGTAATGCCAGACAACACATTTCCTTGGAATCCAAGAGAGCCTGGGCTGAGCCAGGCACCCTGCTCCTATTTCAGGGCTTAGAGCTGACCTGCATTGCTGGGCTTTGCTTCTCTTGCCTGAGATTATAGTCTTGACTTTTTCCTCCTCACCTGACTTTGGGAGACCCAAAGTTCACAGGTTACATTTTGTAGTTCAGGTGGAATTTAAACCTGCTACATAGTCCAGGCTGGCCTTGAACTCACATCA
>PVIR01027845.1:0-22669 GCA_004026965.1 Petromus typicus
GATAGATCAATCAGCTCATTGTCCCTCAACATATTCCTTGTTCTGAAGCTTACTTGGTTTCATATTATTATATAGACTTGAACTTCTTTGTTTAATATTTGTGTCTTTTCTTATGCTTTCACTGTTAACCTATGTCTGCATTTATGTTTACAGTCAATTTCTTTTAAAAAGTGAATCATTGGATATTGCTTTCATATTCAGTGTGATGATTTGTGATTTCTAATTGTAATGCTTAGACCATTTATATTTAATACAGTTATTGATTTTTGTATTTACTATTTTTCCACTTGTTGTTTATTTGTCCTATTCTCTGTTCCTGCTTCTTTTATTTCAAGTTATTTGCATATATTTATGATTAATTGCATTTTATCTCCACTGTTGCTATTGTTTTTTTTTAGGCATCAATTATAGTTTTTTTTAAAGGTTTTTTGAGACAGGGTCTCGCTTTGTGGTTCAGGCTGGCCCTCAGCTCAGCCTCAAACTCACATCACAGCAATCCTCCTGCCTCTGCCTCCCAAGTGCTGGGATTACAGGTGTGAGCCACCACACCTGGCATTGTGGTATGTGGTACTGGTTGCTGCTGGAGTGAGTCTCCATGCCCAGTATTGTTATGTGGTTACTGGGGATTGAACCCTGGGCCCATGCGCTTGCAAGACAGGCGCTGGAACCACTGAGCTATATCCTCGGTCCCAATTATAGTTTTTTTAACCAGGGAAAATGCTTTTCTGTTTGCTTTTTTTAATAGGGAAGTTAAAATATTCTCTTTAATATTTTCTAGTTTAATCTACTTGTGAACTAAGTATACTTGGCAGAGCTGGTCACCTGTTAAGGAGATTAAGATTAAGGAGAAAAAGTTTGTAGTATCACTCAGATCATTACTATTTTTAGACCTCTGTATTTCATTGTCCATTGTCTGAATTTCCTTTTGGAACCAAACCCTTGACTAAGGACATTTGAAAAACATATCTTTATAGTACAATTATACTAACAATGAATTCTCTCAGTTTTCATTTATTTGAAAAAATCTGGATCTTACCTCTGTTTTATTTTTTTTGTGTATAAAATTCCATACTTTTTATTTTGGTACTTTAATAATGTCATTCCATTTTCTTTTGTCTTGTGTTCTTTCCATTGAGAAGTCTGCTGTCATTCTCAGCTTTGTTTTGTGTATGACTCTTTTCTCTGGATATTTTCAAAATTTTCACTTTGTCTTTGGGTTTTGCAGTTGTACTATGATATATATCTCTCAGCTCCCTCTCTTCCCTCTGGCTTTGGGGTTTTCTGAGGTTCCCTGCCCTGTGTTTTGACATTTTTTATTAATTTTCAAAAATTTGTGATGATTATGTCTTCAGTTTTTCCTGCTCCTTTTTCTTTCTTTCACTTCTGGGGTTCCAAATCACATGATCCTGTTTTATATTATCCTGTACCTCCTGGTTAGTTTATTTTTTATGTTACTAGTCTGGATCATTCACCCATCTTTAAGTTGATGAGTCTTCTTTGGTGTTTGGTTTGGTGATAAGCCTGTTGAGGGAATTCCTCCGCTGTGTTTTCATTCCTGTGGCAAGCATTTCCATCTGCCTTTTGAAAGTTTCCATTTCCCTTCTGAAATTATCCATATATTCATTCAAGTTTTCCATCTTTTCTTCTCAATTAAAAATATTAACAAAAGTTGTTTTAAATTTCTGTCTGATAATTCCAGAATCTTCTACTAATGTTTACCACAGTATCTTTTGGTCAAAATTTTAAAATTTTGTCTTTGTATGATTTTTGATTCAACATCTGGTAAAATGCATAATGAGAATAGTAGAGACTGAGATAATAGTATTTATACCTGGGATGGTACTGTGGGTTGTTGAGTCAATGGAGTCAGCAATTATACTGGATCTCAGTTTTGCTCTTTAAAATTCCTCCTGTGATATCTTGCTTTTACCTTGTGCTTAGTGTTTAGCAGGGAGTTGTGTGTTTTCTTCACCTTCCTAATTCATCCTCAGCTTCAGAAGGCTCCTGTGTATTTGTGTATACAGAGAATAAGTCTTTCTCCATGCTCTTGGCCCTCCTTTAGGACAAAGGTACCATTACTTGTTACACAGTTGACAGTAGTGAGAGGGTATTGGGGGTGTTCTTTCTCCTTTTGCTGTAATTGCAGTCTTTTTTTTTTTTTTTTTTTTTAGATAGGGTCTTGCTTTTGTAGTTTGGGCTGGTCTTGAGCTTGGCCTTGAACTCACAGCAATCCTCCTTCCTTTGCCTCCTGAGTGCTGGGATAACAGGCATGAGCCACCATGCCTGGCACTGTGGTATGTGATTCTGACTGCTAATGGGCGGGTGTTACTGGGGATCGAACCTCCGTCCTTGCACTTGCAAGGCAGGCACCGGAACCACTGAGCTAAATCCCTGGCCCTCTAATTGCAGTCTTAAGCAGGCCCTATGTTCCTGGGTCCTAGACATGAGATTTTTCCGCCGTGTTAATAGAGACTCCTGGCTGGGAGAAACTTTCTTGCTCTTCTTCCAGGAGTCCCAGCACTTTGTGTGAGATGGTATGGATGACAGGGACTTCTACCCATTTCTCCAGAGGTAGACTATTTTGCTTATAATCCTGTTTTGGTGGACATACCTTTTCCCAGGACTGTTCCTCCTTAGTGGCTTAGACATTTTTTTGTGAAAGGTCTGGGAAGCAGGCAATATTACATGCCTGTCCACAGTGCAGGGGGCTCTCTTTTGTCTGTTTCTTGGTCTTAATCTCTCTTGTGAGTACCATGGAAAAAGCTAATGAAAACATGCAGACTCTCCCAGTTCTGGGACTCTCAGGAATTCTTACTGTCCTTGTCAGCCCACAATCAGCATTTACAGATTTATTAAAATTTCATCTGTTTTATTCTTACTGTCTTTGATGGCTTCTTTTTTATCCTGTCCTCTGCTAAAAGTGAAAGATTTTTTGTATTCTCTCTTTTCCTGTAGGGGCTAGTCATGCTTTGGCATACAGTTTACCAACTGCAACCTCAACTCTCCAATAGGTTGGACAAAAGTTATAATCTCATAGATTATCTGGCCTTTTCCCGTTAGTGTGGGAGTGATGTTCTCATGATTTTCTGCATCTTGGGAAGGAATGGAATTCCTGA
Source organism: Petromus typicus (assembly GCA_004026965.1). NCBI lineage: Eukaryota > Metazoa > Chordata > Mammalia > Rodentia > Petromuridae > Petromus > Petromus typicus. Next base: position 3,117 of record PVIR01027845.1, read on the forward strand.
GTGACATTTTAAGAGACACTGGTCAGTTGTTTTGTGTGTGGGAAGATCCAGGTGAGAGGGGTGTGGTGGGTTAAGGGCTGTCTGTTGCTTTATAAAACAATTCTAAAGAAAACTAGGAAATATTTACATTCACCCAAAGGAAAGAGAAGCAGAGACAGCTGATGCTTGTGGGGTGAAAGGGAAAGCTTTGGGTGAATGTCTCATTTTTTGCAGGTTTTATCTTGAGTGCAGTCCCTATTCTGTGCAAAGTGGGAAGAGTAAAACTCACTAGAAAGCATACTTTCTTTTAATTGGCTTGAATAACCAAAGCTCAGGGTTCAGGGCAGCCTTAGCTACTGGAAGCACAGTCTCCAAAGAGTGCACTAGAGAGTGAAGCCCCAATTTCACATAAAAAGATCTTCCCAGCTCCCTAGCTGGGCCCTGAACTTTATGTGGAGGGTAAATTGCATGCTTACCAGGTTGGGCTACACAGATGAACTGGGATTTGAAGGGCTACTTCATCAGAGGAGATAGTGTTTTGACATATGATTCTGGTCAAGTTAACTGCCTGCTTTAAAAAAAGAGTTTCAGAGAAATTTAACAGACTATCTAATTTCTACAGTGTATCATTCAAAACACCCACAATGCAACCTGAAATTACTAATTGCTCGATGAACAGCAGGTAGCAAAGACCAACCCCAACAAGACCCAGACGATGGACTAGCAAGCAAAGATTTGTAAAGGAGCTATTATAAGTGTAGTTAAGGGTATAGAGAGGAATATGCTAATAGTCTGGGCAAAGAGGAAATCTCTGCAGAGAAATGTTAGACTTTCTAGGTCTGAAAGTGAAAATAGCTAGCAAAAAAGTCCCTGAGTGACCTGATGGTAGAGTGGAGATGACAGAAGACAGGTCAGATAAATTAATCAGCAGACATTATTTTTAACTTTAAAAACTGGAGAAAAATAGGAAAAAATGTAAACACAGACACAGGAAGCTGCAGGGTAATATTCAAAGCTCTAATATATGTTGCAGTAGAAGTACCAACTTGTTAGATTTACAAAAGGAAAATGAGAGTATCGCCCAAAGAAATAATGCCTGAAAATATCTTTGATAAACGGCGTATATTTATAGATTTGTGAAGCTTGATAGTCTTCAAGCAGAAATAATTTAAAGAAAACCACACCTAGGTTCATCTTAGTTAAACTTCCAATAAAAGAAAAAAGGCTTAAAAATGGAAAAGACTTCAGTTAATTTATTGAGGGTCTAGATTGCTAATTACTTTCCTGTGTCTCTAGAAACCATAGAAGTCAAAAGGTAGCCGGACAACATCTCTAAAGAGTTCACAGAAAACAGCACAGAACAAAACAAAAACGAAAAAATCCTCTGTAATTCTAGAATTCCGTATTCAGCAAAAATATCCTCTAAGAAACAAGGAGAAATAAAGATATTTCATACAGAAGAAAAATAAGATAACTAATCCCTAGCCAACCTGCATGCCAAGAAAGGATAAAGGAAATTTGTCCAGCTGGAGAATGGAGATGCACCCTTGGGAGCAGAGAAGCACCAGATGGATTAATATGTGGGTATTTTCCTCTTAATTTCTCTAAATTTCTGCAACTGTTTAACTCTGGAACCCTAATGTACTGTGTATATAGATGTACATATGACAACCAGAGCGTAAGGCCCGGGCATAAGGTAACGGACATGTCTTTGTAGGATTCTGTTTTCATTTTCTTTGAAGTGGTATGATATGGTATTAGCCATAGGCAGATTATGACAAACCATGACTGTAGATTGTAATCTTTGCTATACTTGGTATATAAGAAATATATCTGGAAGTCAACAGATAAATTAAAATGAAACTCTAAAATAATACACAGTTTATCCAAAAAAAGGCAAGATAGGTGAAAAACAGAACATAAAATATGAGAGATATTGAAAGCAGAAGCAAAATGGTTGGTTTAAGATATATTAATAATCATATTATGTGTGAATAAACTAAACACCTGTCTGAAATGAGACCAGGGACATCGGCTTTTTAGTTCTCGGGGATGCTTGGAGTGGCTGTGGAGGCACTGGGATATGAGGAGACCGTGCGATGAGGGACACCTGGGTCCTGTTCCACAGGGCTGATCTCGGTGGATAACAAAAGGGAGAGGGCCCATGTGCTGCAGGCCTGTGGTGTGGTCTCTGGTTTGTCCAGGTCTTTTGGCTCCAATTCAGCATTGCACAGCTTCCACTGGAGTTGGGTCTGGCTCTGGGTCAATACTGAAAATCCTCTAGGTCTGGGGTGAAGTGCGGGGTGAGATGCATCTTTTTCTTTGCTTCTCTTGGCTTTGCCTTGTCCATTTTTAAGCCAGTGGTCCCTGTTTCCACGAGGCTCTTCCTTTCCCTCCTTTGAAAGCAGTGGAAAGTACAGAAGTGTGTGCTGGTTTGTTAAGCCCAACAATCTCCCACCTGGGCCCCAAGTTTTTTTTTTTTTGAGACAAGGTCTTGCTTTTTGGCCCAACACTGTGGATGTGGTTCTGATTGCTGGTGGGTGTGAGTCTCCACGCCCAGCTTTGTTATATGTGGTTACCGGGGATCGAACCTGGGGCCTTACACTTGCCAGGCTAACCACTGAGCTAAATCCCCAGCCCCTCATGGGGTTTTGACAAGGTGTTTTGGTGTGCTCTTTTAGGATGATACGCAGGACATCTGCACTGTGTGACTTCACACACAGTGTCTCATTCCTTCTAGACACGCCCAACCTAGATGACCCAGCCAGTACCATGTTCTGCAGTGTCTGGTGAAGGAGAGATATTGTGTATATGACTTTCGCAAATAGCACTCCTACTGTGGGCCTTCCTCCAGAGAAGGCTTTGGGAAACATATTCATCTACTCTGGAAAGAAGTGAAATGAGATGACAGTCAGTAGTGAGATTCCTTGTCCTGATTTTCCTCTGTGCCTCATTTGCCCAGTCTCTGCTAAAAAATGTTAAAGCAGAGTTAGGCTAAGGAAAGCAGTTGAGGCTTATGCATGACCAAGAGGGTGCTGGCATTGTGAGGGAAGAATGCTATTTCCAGGCACTCTGCCAGGAGAGCAAAACGTTCAGTGTGTTTCAATAAAAAATTGCAGTGGAGAACATAAACTTAGTCCTCAATGTGTTTGTTGACTCGAATCCCACTTAAGCACCTGCACTCAGTCATTGACTGCACTGTTATCAGCCATGCGACTTCTGTCTGGGATCTATCTGGAAGCCAGATGAAGTATTACTTCAAAATACACATCTGTTGTCCATGGAAAGTCACTTAATTTCTCTGGATCGTATATAAACGAAATGAGTTCATTGAGAACCCATGGAGGACTTGGGCCAGTGAGTCTGTGATATAGGGTGAAACCTGGGCATCTGTATTTTCAATCAGTTTCATAGGTGGTCCTTTTGCTGATGTATCAGAGATTCTCAGAGTTATAAGATTCTGTCATTCCAAAATTTTGCACAAATGTCAGGAAAAATGATTTATTTTTTGCCATATAAACTTTCTCCTTTTAAAATGGTTGGATGATGTAGGATCATGTGACTTTAAAAAAATCTTGGTCCCGTGGCAATCTCTGGCTCTATCTCTTGTTCCTGTTCATTGGCTCTCTTGATTTGCCCATCTCCAAGAAGTGGAAATAATTCACAAAGATTCGTCTAGTCAATTTTAGAAGCAACAGCTCTGTCACCACCTAGACTCTCTGCAGTTTTGGCTTATCTCGGAACCATCACCTGACCTTGGCAGGTGAGAGATTCTTTGTGGTTTGAGGAGAATGACTTTGTCTCTTAGGATGTATAGAGATGGCATGAATAGTGTTTCCATTTAACAGCAGGACGCTGTTGTCAGAAGACCCGGCTTTAGGTTGTATTGTTCTGTAGCCCTCCACTGGAGGGGGACGCCTACCTCAAATTATTGCTTTCTCCCTCTTAATTGGCTGCAGGGTTGACTGCATTAGTGAGAGTGAATTGGTTAATCCTTTGCTTAACTTATTCATTTTGGCATAGCCAGGGACATTTGAAGATAAAATCTGTCAACAGGGGCTAAGTCCTGATCAAACAGGTGTGGGCGAGTTGGGAGTGGGAGCTGAAGTATGTGAGAGACCTGCATTGTAGGGAAGGGCTGTAGTCAGGAAGCGTTACACAAAGAAATGAGGTGATGAGAGAGAGGGATGTTTTCCCAGCAACTGAGCAGGACCATGGAAGTGTATGTTCATTTTTGCAGCTCCAATTCTACATTTCCTACTTAGCTTTAAACTTTAAATCACTGGAGTCAAGTAAAAATAAAGGCAAGAAGCATTGAAATCAGATATTGCGTGTCTGGATGACATTTTCCAAAACTCTGAGGATGAACTTCAGGGCAGAAGACTCCTTTAAGAGTAACTCTCATTTTTCTTTCTTTGAGTCTTAATTTCCATGGTTCTCACAATCTCATTTCCTCTTCCATGGCTCATTCCTTCCCCTCTTCTGCACTTCCCGCAAGTCGTTTCTGTTTGCTACTTTCGTGTGCTCATCTGCTCACTTCCCATTCTTTTTTCTGAGACAGGGTCTCACTTTGTGGTTCAGCTGGCCATGAGCTCAGCCTCAAACTTCCATCACAGCAAACCTCCTGCCTCTGCCTCCCGAGTGCTGGGATTACAGGTGTGAGCCACGATGCCCAGCACAGTGGTACATGGGTACTGATTGCTGCTGGGCGTGAGTCTCCACACCCAGTATGGTGTGTGGTTACCAGGGAACTGAACCCGGGCCCTTGTGCTTGCAAGACAGGCACTGGAACCACTGAGCTAAATCCCCGGCCCTCACTTCCCATTCTTGATCTTCTAAATGTGGTTTGTAGAACAGCAGCTTTGGACATCCCTCGGGAGCTTTTAGAAACGCTGATTTGTGGTCCCCACCCCAGACCTACTGAGTCAGAATCCTCATTTCAACAAGCTCTGCAAAGGATTTAGGGCACATTTAAGTCTGGGAAGGACTGTTCAGGCTAGAACGCTCTGTCGAAGGCCTCACATGATTTTCTGAGCACGGAACCTCATGGCCAGTTCTTCGACCTCTCTAGCATTTATCGTTATTTTCTTCCTCAAAGTTTGTCTCTTTGAGTTCTCTGACATAGCTTTATGCAAGGCTCTTTTATACCATGTTGCTTTTTGCCCCTTGGGTAATTTTCTGTCTTCCTTTCCTTTGAACAACTTCAGAATACAGACAGTTCACAGTTTTTCTTCAGTGATACTTTCTCCTAAGGTCTCCTTTTAGTTTAGTTCTGTAGTTCTAATTAACTTCAGGACACCTTTACCTTGGCTGTCCTTCTGAAACTTCTAGAATGCTCTCTCAAAACCAGTTTATCTTTTCCTTTACTCCTCTTGTCTTCTTTAATTAATGACATCCCATGGAGGAGGGCAGGGGCCTGCATCATTAATTTCTCCTTCCTTCCCTGTCTAATCAGTCACCAGATTGTGCCTTCGTCATTGTCACTGTGTTCTAATTTTTCTCATTTAATCAGGTTATTTTAACCACTTTTCTTCACCATCGTAAGGGATAAAACTTTAAAATTCTAGACACTATCTGCTCCTAGCTCTCTTGCCCTCCCCTGCTGAGTATTTTTCTTGATGTTGTAATCATTTCTTTTCTCTGCCCCATAGCACTCTTTGTTTCTCCGTAGTCTTCAGAGTTATGTCTTCAAGCTGTCTCACAGTCAGGCCCTACACCCTTCCTCTGACATCTTTTCATTTATTTCTGCAAATGCTCTATCCTTGGTCAAACTGAAGTCTTGTTTCCTCTCTTTGGCATCTCCCTACCATCTAGAGTGTGAAATTCAACTCTAGCATGGATTATAGCAGGGTGAACAGCAAGCCAGCAACTGTTATGGATGAGTACGAGTTCATTACAGTTAGATCAGGCTACCTGATCTTCCTTTTCTTTCTTTTTTGACTTAATAGATAAGAGACCATGTTAAACACCAAGAATTCAGGAAGACATTTGATATCTGAATCGTTTTAAACAATTCTACCAAAAGAGGCTAGCTGAATGGAACGATGTCACTGTGGAGGAATGTCTCTTGTGGTTACCAACAGAACTTGGTTTGGTGCCTGATTTTTTTTTTTTTTTTTTTTGAGACAAGGTCTCACTTTGTAGTTCAGGCTGGCCCTGAGCTCACTATGTAGCTCAGCTGAGCCTGGAACTCACAGCAATCCTGCTGCCTGTGCTTCCCTAGCACTGTGGTATGTGGTACTGATTGCTGGTGGACGTGAGTCTGCATGCCCGGCATTGTTGTATGTGGTTACCGGGGATTGAACTCGGGCCCTTGTGCTTGCAAGGCAGGCTCCGGAACCACTGAGCTAAATCCCTGCTCTTGGCACCTGATTTTTGGCAGCAGTTATTTACCCATGACTTAGGTGAAAACATAGAATCTTATCTTTTTTGCAAATGGGAGGAAGACTAAGCGATATAGGGAAAAGGGAAGAAAGGGAAAGTGAAAAGAATTAATGTGTTACGTACATATACCAACTCCCCATGATGAATGTAATCATTAGGTACTATGCACATGTACTAATAAAAATTTTTAAAAAATAAAATAAATCACAAAATAATTTTATAAGATTTATACATATCATATTTGTGCATGAGAAATTTGGGGAGAACAGCAGAATCATGCCTTAATCTTTTATCAGCTAGAATACATGGGCCAAATTAGAGATGAAATTTAGGGAGATTTACACTTGTACTTAGACTCTTAAATCAACATGAAGGTACGAGGATAGGAATGATATGTGAGAAATACATTAATTTTTACTTGGCATCCTGAGATATATTTAAGGAGCTCCTGAACTTGCTATAGCCTGGAAGTCTTGGAGAAGGAGGAAAGCCAGGCCAGGAATATTGTGTTCAATTCTGTGTTCTGTATTTTAAGTGAGAATTGGAATCTTTTCAGGGAGAGCATAATGACAGTCATTTGGCCAGGGTGTGGTTGGGTGTGGAGAGCTCCCTGGGGGGTCTTTGATATCCTTTCCAGTCCAGTTTTTCTCAGTTACAGTTTCCTTGGTGGAAGGGAGTTGCCGTTTTATTGGAGTGTCTCCAAAGACATTCAGCACAACGCTGTCCTCATAGTGTGTGCTAATAAGTATTGTTGAATGGATGTTGCTGGCATCATGTCAGTTTTGTCTCCTGGTCCAGAGCATAGTTTCCTTGAGGGTGCAAGTCACATATTATGTTTCTTTTGATGCCGTCCTAGCATCTTTCTGAGGGTTGGCTATTCAGTAGACGCTTCCTAGAGACAGGTTCGGTTCGCAAAATTAATGGAGAAATCTTTTGGGTGCTTCATACTTAGACCCCTGCCCCCACCCCACCATTCCTCTTTTCCCATTAATAAAAACAAGAGAACATGATGATGAGAAGGAGCATAGGGCTGGCTTCTAGGGCAGTCTCTTCACACTCGTGGTGGGCAAGTAAGAACAGACGCACAGGAGCTGAAGATGAGGAAGTGGGATGGAAAGTGTCATCCCGGCTGAAATTTAGGGTCAGGCATCTGAATGCAGCAGCTGGGCTCTCCCAGCCTTTCGGTGTTAGTTATGGTAATGAAATGCTTCAAAATGACACAATTAAGACACTTAATCATGTGCAAGTTTAAGTTCCTTTCAATTGGCCTGGAAGCAGCAGAAATTGCATAGTTTGCTTCCTGGGAGACTGTAGCCCAAGACCAATAACTCACTTGTGTCTGTACAGCTGTTATGTGCTATTCACTGGCAGGTGTGACTAATTCCACGGCTGACACCACCTCTTGGATGAATGTGGGCTTCTAAAGCGCCTCGTTCCCGGGGATCTGTGAGGGAGCATTGTGGGAAGGCGCTGGGCTCCCCTTTGTTGTGACTGGTGGGGCCGAGTCCACTCAAGAGACTTGGATTAATGTTGGCACTATTTCTCCAGGGCCTGACTGTTCCCCATGGGGCCTCTCCTGGCGTATGCCCACAATCCGTGGTGCTCTTTTTCTGCTCTTTCTTTCTGTATTGTCATAGCTTTCTAGAATGGGCAGGCATTTTCTGAAGGTTCTGAAAATACATTTATTTGAAAGTGATAAAGTGGTGGTGCTAAGAAGTCAAACATGAAGACACAGACCGTGTCTGGGTGTGCTACTGTGGCAGAAGAAAGAATTGGGATTTTTCAGACTATAGAGTGTCTAGAAAAGTACGTAAGACCCCAATATCTACTGTTTAATCCTGAAAAATGCTTGAAGAGTTAATAGTTGGAGTGACTTTCACCATTTAATTGTGTTAGCTTTGTTCTTTTTTTGTTTTTGTTAAGGAACATAGAAAAAGGAGTCATGATTTTTTAATGTGCCAGCTAGGATTTTCTCCTGTCAATTTTACCAATCAACAATAACAAAACCCAGAGATAAAATTTCACATATTTACAGAAGTATAAAAGACATTAAAAAAAGTCCTTTAAAACATTTTCTATTTTCATTATATGTAGCAGATGCTATATATCAAGCTATTATTTACCAACCTACAATGAGCTGGAAAGAGATCGGAGTTGGTGGAGCGGCTGTAGACAATCCACAAGATTGTTATTTTCACCTTCTGATTAGGTCGGCTGAAAGGATTAGTTGTGGCACCAGTCAGATCAAGGTAATATGGAAGTTACTCAGGATCACTTGGAGGCTGTTGAGGGAGCTGTGGTCAGTGAGGCAGTGACAAACCTCCCTTTTGTGCCTTTGCCGACTGGGCAGCTCACATGGGTGGGAGAAGTTTTACCAAGGCTTGGCCAAGGCTTTTCTCCAGGCTCATGAGGGGAGGCAGCGTGGCTGACTCAGAGTGAGCAGGTAGTCCTCAGGGAGGTCTCTTTTGTTTTGGAAGCTCCCCAGCGTATTAATAAGAGCTTGAATTAGTGTGGCTACATCCAGCTTAAAAAGTTCTGTCATGGACCTCTGGTCTAAGAGCAGGAAATTAATGAAGAAACCCAGGAATTAGTTTCAGTTTTGCTCATAATAAGATACGTGACACTCAAGCAAGTCCCTGAGTTGTTTCCCCATCTGTAACATGGGAATAATATTCAAACCAGTCCTTCCTGGATTTTGTGAGATTGTGAGTTTGAAATAATAGTATTAGGGCCAGGGATTTAGCTCAGTGGTACCTCAGAAGCATGAGATCCTGAGTTTGATCATCAGTACTGCAAAAAAAAAAAAAAAAAAAAAAAAGTTTTAAAAGCATCTTGATAAATTGACAGCACTTACTGATAGATATATCTATATCTATCTATCTATCTATCTATCTATCTATCTACATTTTAAAAAATAAATATCTTTATTGGTGGCTTGCCTTATTCCAAAATAAGTGGGTTTGGGGCTGCAGTTTAAGCACTCATCTTTAAAAGGTTTCCCATCACTGTGTTATATTATGAGGTTAATATTTACATTTTTACTTGGTTCCTTTAAAAATGGATAGAATTTCTTGGATTTATACTAATTGGATATTCGTCATGATTGGTCTGGGAGTGGAGAAACTCTCATCAAATGATTTTCCACTCTAAATAATGATATCGGAAGCCACAACCTCAGTATAATGATCTGAACTATGCTAGCTCCGTCGAAGGGTGTATTTCATCTAATGAAATATCTGTGAAGAAGACCACAAAGAGTGTTTTCTTCTACTCGTCATCCGTCAAGACGCACCACACAATGTTGACTACACGGTACTGTGATCATATCTGTGACATATCACGACACTGGAGAATGTAACACTGGAAAATTTTTAAAGGAAGCATTTAAAGGAAAAAATTTAAAGGATACACAATCCCTAGATGAGCTTCAGATGACACAGGACAAGCTGAAACTTTGGGCCAATGATTTATCACATAGGTTGAGAACTGCTGAGTTAAAGAATATTCTCTTGTTGCTGGGAGAGTGTGGTAACAAAGATGCCTGAAGAGTTTCTTTTGTCAAATTGCTATTTCTGGTGCCACTGACTTGTACAATCACTCATCTGTAAGACAGTCATAGTCAGTATTTCTGAGAAGTCCCTTTTGGCTCTAAAATTCCATCTTCATAACTTCAGTTTCTTTTCTTTCTTTCTTTCTTTTTTTTTTGAGACAGGGTCTCGCTTTGTAGTTCAGGCTGGTCCTGAACTCAGCCTTGAACTCACAGCAGTCCTCCTGTCTCTGCTCCCAAGTGAGTGCTGGTGTGAGGCACCACACCTGGCACTGTGGTATGTGGTTCTGATTGCGGGTGGGCGTGAGTCTCCACACCCAGCATTGTTGTGTGTAGTTACTGGAGATGGAACTGGGATCCTTGCACTTGCAAGGCAGGCACCAGAACCACTGAGCTAAATCTCCAGCCCATCATAACTTCAGTTTCTTGTAGAAAGGAGAACATCTAATTCTCTTTAGGGAGTCCTTCTATAACCTCCCTCTCATTTGATACTTTTAGAATAATTTGGGAATGGTAATTGGTAAAAAGCTATTTCACATTCGGCTAATCTGGAAATAGCTATACAGGAGGAGTCAAGAAGAAAGGAAGGGGGCAGTTTGAAAAGTGAAACACGGAGGGTGGCAGAGGGAAACACGGCAAGATCTTCCAAACAGGCTGTGATTTCCCTATCCTGATTTCTGAGGCTCTTGATCCTGTTTGATTCCAATGACCCATGTTGCTTTTATCTTCAAATATGGAATCTTTAAAGCTCACAACTATTATTTATAATATCCAGTGCTTATGCAGATTTAACAATATGTAATAAATCATCTATCTTTACCACCTTTTTCCTTTTCTTGCTTTCTCTTTACCTTTTACCAGATTAAATATAACAGGCCACAAAGCACAGGCATTTCCCCACTCATTCTGGCATCCCTAGAAAATTGAGCAGCAACTACCACACAGAAGAGGGCACTCAATGGATGCTTGATGTCATGATTATTTTAACCAGTTTAGTTGATTTATTGTTTCTTCTATTCATTATTTCATTCTAGTTGCAGTTTCTGTTGAATATATTGTTAGTTTTATAGGACTTTCTATTATGGTTTAGTTGTAGGAATTTTCTCATTTGATCTAAAAACATTTTTACTTAGCTTTATTGCTGGAGGATAAGTATAGTTTAGCTGGGTATTGAATTATAGTTGACAGTTATTTTTCAATGAATGCATTGAAGATATTGGTGCTGTATGTATTAGATTGTGTCTTCTTCTTGCCCTCAAATCCATAGGTTGAAGCTCTGACTTCATTGTGACTATATTTGAAGATAGGACCTTTAGGGAGGCAATTAAGATTAGGTCAAGTCATCAGGTTAGAGCTTAAATCCAATAGGACTAGTGTCTTTATAAGAAGAGAAGTGATATCAGAGAGTATTCTCTCTGTTCAAGCATATTGGAAGGAAAGGCCACTTGCGGTCACAGCATGAAGGTGGCTCTCTATAAACGAGGAAGAGAATCCTCAACAGAAACTGATTTGGTGGAACTTCTATGATGCTTATCTTTGCCTCCAGAACTAGGAGAAAATACAGTATCTATTGTTTCAACCACAAGTGGACTAATGGGGATTTCACTGTATTCTAGAATTTACTGTTACTGGGGCAAAGTACACTGTCAGTCTTTCATTCCTTGGAATGAAAAGACTTGTTTGATTTTTTTTTTTTTTTTTAGGTTTTTTTGAGACAGGGTCTCATTTTGTGGTTCAGGCTGGCCCTGAGCTCAGCCTCCAACTCACATCACAGCAATCCTCCTGCCTCTGCCTCCCGAGTGCTGGGATGACAGGTGTGAGCCACCACGCCTGGCACTGTGGTATGTGGTACTGATTGCTGGTTGGCGTGAGTCTCCACGCCCAGTATGGTATGTGGTTACTGGGGAATCGAACCCAGGTCCTTGCGCTTGCAAGACAGGCTCTGGAACCACCGAGCTAACTCCCCGGCCCAAGACTTGTTTGATTTAAAGATGTTTTTCTCCTTTTAGCTAGCCATTTCTTACCTCATAATGTACCAGTGTGTGGATTTGTTTTATTCAAAATTCTCGAGATTCAGTGGTCTTATTCAGGTATGTATTTGTTTCCCAGTTCTGGAAAATTCTTAGCTATTCTCTTTTTTGATTACTGTCTTTTCTTTTTTCTAGACTCTTTACTAGATCTGATAATGACTCTTATCTTGTCCCCATGTCTTCTTTCTTTCATACATTCTATCTTTTTACCCTCCCATGTCAATTTCTGGGTAATTTTCTTGGATTTACCTTATGCTTCACAAATTCTCTTTTCAGGTATATTTATTATTATATTTAGCTCATTCATCAAATGTTGATATAGATCATATTTTTGGTTTTGGTTGGTTTTTTTGGTAGATGTTATGTTTTCTCTCCTGTGGTATCTTCTCATTTTACTGATTCCTCTACCTTTTTATTCTTGTTTCAGATTTTAAATAATTTTCAATTCCTGTGTTTGTGATTGGCTGACTTTTTTCATAATGGTTTGTTTCCTTGAGTGACTTGTGATTTTTTTTTTTTTTTTTTTTTTTTAAGGTTTTTTGAGACAGGGTCTCGCTTTGTGGTTCAGGCTGGCCCTGAGCTCAGCCTCAAACTCACATCACAGCAATCTTCCTGCCTCTGCCTCCCAAGTGCTGGGATTACAGGCGTGAGCCACCACGCCCAGCACTGTGGTATGTGGTATTGGTTGCCGCTGGGGTGAGTCTCCACACCCAGTATTGTTATGTGGTTACCGGGGATTGAACCCGGGTCCTTGCGCTTGCAAGACAGGCGCCGGAACCACTGAGCTATATCCCCGGCCCCATGACTTGTGATTTTTTAAACTGCAAGCTTACATTCAGGTAGATGTCACATGGGGCCGGGATTGTGGAAAGAGCCCTATTTTTGAGAAAAAAGAAACAGGGACATTGAGTCTGACACCAATTTTATGTTATTTTTTCATCTTGAATTTCAAGTATGATGCCTGTACACTCCTGAATAGCACAAGTTTCAAGTTTTTGTTCTTGCAAGAGGCCTTTCCTCAGACTACAGCTAGAAGAAACACCCTGCATCCTGATTGTTTTTCCAGGCTGATAAGGTTTTCTTTTTCCCTTTTTGCATATTGGGAAGCAGAGACATCTAGATCTATGTAGGACTCATTCCTACTGTTTCCATCTTGTGTGGACTCATCTCTTTGAAAATATTAAATACCCAGAACTGAGGATTTATAGCAAGGTCTAATACCTTCATTGGCACCTCTGGTATAGATTTTGGCTTTAATCTTTGAAAAATCTAATTTGAAAATCTCTCTTTTTTGAAGCTCTGAAATATATTAAAATTTTAGGGAAGGATTATGTTGTATCTGGATTTCTTTGAGTATTATGATGTAGGTTTATATCAGTGTAGTCTGCTATATTGCTGGCATGAAAGTAAGCCTGAAATCTGTCACTAAGTGGATCTTCATTTGCAAATCCAATGGAATTATTTCAGTTTTTACCTTCTGGAACCGCTAGCTAGTACATTTGAGGCTTGAAACCAGTTACTCATGTTTTAACTAATCTATTGTCTCAACACCACACTTTGCTAGTTCACTGAGCACTGTTCTGGCCCGGTCCTGGTTTTCTACCAATCCTGGTTTGCTGTGTCCTCACTTGCACCTTGTGATGCTGTCCACTGTAGGATTTCCTTTGCTAGGGTACACTGGTAAGTCAGCTCTAGCTTTGCTGGGCTTTTCCCCCTGACACCCAGACTCAGGTACCATGCTAACTTGATGACATATCCCTGAGGTCCCAATAGACTATTCATATTTAATAACCCAATGCTGTCCTCATTGTCATGATTCTTGTTAGCGCCAGCCTTCTCCTTGTCTGTTGTTATTATTATTTTTTTGGCACTGTCCTATATCTCATCAACCTCTCTTTCTCCTTCCCCACTCTCTCACACAGAATCCATCACCAAATTTTTCTGACTTCAATTTTTCTCTTCTCCAAGCCCACTTGAAGTGCTCTGGTTCAATCTGTTATCCTGTTTCAGCAGGCCTACAGCTGATACCTCCCTGCCTCTTTCCTTGTCTAATTCCACTTCTGGCTAAGTTCACTGATGGCAAATGTGACCCATTTGACTTGGCAGCTACAGTGACCGTCCTGCCTTTCTCTGGGAAAGTCTCATATTGTCTACATGGTTCTCAAGACCTTTGCGATCTGTTCTCTACCTGTTTTTTTCTGGACTCTCTTGGAAATGCCTGGACTTTGCCATATTCCGGCATCCACAACCCAAGGCAGGTCTATGCAGCTTCTTTGCTTTCTCTCATGAGGGTCTTTCTACTGGAATTGGCCTTCATCTTTACTAGACTGGCTAAGTTCCCATCCTTTATGGCAGATATTATGTGTAGTCTTTTGTCACTGTAACAAAATAGCTGTGGTAATTAAAAACGTTTATTTTCATTCACAGTTTTGGAGATTCTGATCCATGATCAGTTAATTCCATTGCTTTGGGCCTGTGGTGAGGCAACACATTATGGTAAGTGTGAGTGTGGTGGATTAAAACTGCTTACATCACAAGCCAAGAGGAAACAGGAAGTGAGAGGAAGCAAACAAGAAGCCCAGGATCCCATCATCCCCTTCAAAGGCACATGCCCAGTGACCCCACTTTCTTCCACTAGGCTCTACCTCTTAAAGGTCCCACTACCTCCTAATAAAAATCTTGTTGTGGACCAAGGCTTCAGCATATGGCCCCTTCTCTATTCCACTTCTTCAAACCATGTCAAAAGAAACAGGCTTATATATTCCTTGCCTATGATCTTAATACTCTTATGTGCCTGCCTATCATTCTAATCCTATTGCTGTGCCTATTTCCTACCATACTATGAGCATCTCCTGAAGGGAATTATACTTTACTCAATTTTGTGTCTTGAACACACTGCTTGGAACTCGGGGTGGAGGGGGGTGCTCACGAAATGTTTCCATGGATATGTAGATGGGTGGATGAGTGAGTAGATAACTTCACACTTGTTCAGGGAACAGGAGTTCTACAGGGTTGGAGACATCTAGGATGGCTTCCTGGAGAAGGAGCTTGTGGGGTCTGCATGAGGTTGGTGAAAGGTGAGTGGGACAAGAGAGAATCTCAGCTGCCAGTATTGTGTGCCTTCTTTTTGGGTGCTTTACAAGTCACTGACTGATTGCAGCAGCAGGTGACTAATGGCCAGCAGCATTCTGACAGTCCCTGCTGACAGGTGATAATGAGATTAGTGCTTTTTGATTCCATTATTAACAAGTAGGCAGAGAATCATTTGGCCATGTCAGGAACTAATGATCAGAATTAAGGGTCCCTCTAACTCTGGGGTAGCAGTTCAGGTACTTGATGCTTTGAAGACGAATGGCAGGCATTTCCCCTTCTAAATTTTTTTAAATGAACATTTTTGTGGCTATAGAACATGTGTAAAAAATGTACCATCACAAGTGTCCAGCTTGATTAATTATCACAAAATGAGCATATCCATGTAGTCAGCATGATATCGACTGCAGGGTATTGACTGCTGCTGGTATGCAGAGCCACATGTGCTGGTCCCGGCCACCACTATTACCCCTTCTCCCCACCACAGGTAGCTGACCCTTCTGAAGAGCAGAGATCAATTTTGTCACTTCAAACTTTATGTAAATGAAATCAAATAGTACATTGCTTACCATGTACTTCTTCTGCTCAACATTGTGTCTCTGGAGGGCCCGTGGATGTCACTCAGAGGCACTGCACTTGCCTTGCAAGTGCAAGGTCATAAGTTTGATCCCTGGTACCAGGGGGAAAATTGTGTCTGTGAGATTCATGCATTTTGGGGTAGCAGTGGTTTATGCATTCTCATTGATATACATTATTGCACTGTATAAATACACTCAATTTTATAAAGTTGTTTTGCTTCTGATGGATGTTAGGCTGCTTTCCAGCTTTTAGCTTCTATGAATATTCCTGCCTGTCTTTGGTTGGACACATATATCCATCTTTGCTGGGCTACACCTAGGGAGGGCTCATAGGGTCTGCATGTGCTCACTGTTAGCAGACCCTGGCCAACTGTTTTCTAGAGTGTTTGTACAATTTACACCTCCAGCAAGTGTATCAAAATTCTAGCTGTGTCACACACCTGCCAGTATTTTTTATTTTTGAATTTTATTCTATTATGATAAACACATTTAATATGACATCTACCATCTTAACAGATTTTTAGGTATGGATACATTATTGTTAACTGGTACAATGTGGTGCAGCAGATCTCTATAGAATATTAATCTTGTTTAAAATGGAAGTTTATCCCTCTTGGTTAGTAATTTCCTTTTTCTTTCCCCACCCAGATCCTGGCAACCCTCATTTGACTCTTTGATTCTATGATCTTGACTATTTTAGTTAGTGCATGTAAATGGAATATTGCAATATTTGTCTTTCTGTGACTGGCTTTCCTCACTTAGCATACTATCCTTAGAGTTCATTGATGTTGTTGCAGAATTTTCTTCCCCTTTTTTTTGAGACAGGATCTCACTCTATAGTGCAGGCTGGCCCTGAGCTCAGCCTCAAAGCCACAGCAATCCTCCTGCCTCTGCCTCCTGAGTGCTGGGATTAAAGGTGTGAACTACCACACTCAGCACTGTGGTATGTGGTACTGAGTGCTGATGGGTGTGAGTCACCAGGCCCAGCATTGTTGTATCAAATTTGGGATTGAATTTGGGATCTTGTGCTTGCAAGGCAGATGCTTGAACCACTGAGCTAAATCCCCAGCCCTCCTGCCCTTTTAAAAAGATATGGTAATATTGTATTAAATGTATTGTTACATCTTCTTCATTCATTTGTCTGTTGATGGACACTTAGGTTGTTTCTGTATCTTTGCTGTTGTGCAATGAATATATTACTCCCTAAGAATGCTGATTTTAGTTCTTTCAGCTAAGAACCCCAAAATAGAATTACTAGGTCACATGGTAGTTATGTTTTTAATATGTTAAGGGACGTCTGCACTCTTTTTCCATAGCACCTAGATGCTATTGCATTTTCATGAACAGTGTGTGTCTTAGTTGCTTTTTGTTTGTTTGTGGGAACAAAATACCCAACACTCACAACTTAAAGGAGGAAAGATTTATTTTGGCTCACAGTTAGTAGAGGTTTCAGACTATAGTTGGCAGGACAGTGTGGTGGAGGTACATGGCAGAGAAGAAACAGCCCATGGCAGGCAGGGAGGAAGCAGCATGACTTCCTTCTGCTTTCCCTTTTTATTCTGTCCAAGCTGCAAGCCTATTGGTTGGTGTCACCCACACTCAGAGGAGGTCTTCCTTCTTCGTAATTCCATCATGCACACTCAGGACTATGCTATAACAATCAGTGGGCTAATTGTACACTCATGATCCAGTATCACACACCTGTGATCTAGTCACGTCTAAAACACCTGCCTGTGAGTGCATGAAGCTTTGGGGCACGCTGAAATATAAACTATAACAGCATGCAAAGGCTTTAGTTTTTCTACATTCTCATCTCTTTCTTTTCTTTTCTTTTCTTTCTTTCTTTCTTTCTTTCTTTCTTTCTTTCTTTCTTTCTTTCTTTCTTTCTTTCTTTCTAACAAAAACCTCCCTGATAAGTGTGAAGTGATACCTATTAAACATTTCTTACTGGTCACTTGTATGTATTTTATGGAAATACTTAAATCCTTAGTCCATTTGGTAACTTGCTCACTGGGGTGTTTTTCCCTACTGAATTATATGAATTTTTAAAGTGTATTTTGGAGATTAACCACTTATCAGATATATGATTTGTAAATTTTTTCCCACTTTATAGGTTGTCTTTTCACTTTGTGTTTTCTTATGTAGAGGCTTGTTAGGCTTTCTTATGTAGAGGCTTTTCTTATGAAGAGGCTTGTTATTCCACATGCAAATTTTTGTTTTTGTTTCCTGTAGTTTTAGTGTCACATGCATAAAATTATTGTCAAGAGCAATATCAAGAAGTTCTCATATTTTTTCTGGAAGATTTTTAGTATCAGGTCTTCTGTTCAAATCTATTATGACTTAATTTTTGTGTGTAGTATGAGATAATGCAATATTTATTTCTTGCCTATAATATTCATTTAGATTTCATCAGTAGAACTTGGGGTGGCATATATATTGGCTAAATGGAAATTTATATTCATAGTAGCTTTTGCAAAGTCTGTTACCATTGTATTAATGCATTCAGGCTTGTGGGTTTTTTTCTGTTTCAGAGAACCAATAGAATATTTTAGAGTTCTCTTAAGACAAATAATATACTGAGAAAATCCATTATTGTCTTTTAATTGAAGCCTTTAAATGCATACATTTAGCAACACGTTGATAATCCTGTAAAAGACATACTTAAAAAAACTGTATTCAAAAGGTGTATGCTATAAAATCAACAGATTAAGTGGTGTTTCTTCAGGGTCTCCAGTGGCATGACACAGTCCTCTATCCATGGTTCTGTGAGGTTTGCTATGGATAACTCGAGTCAGGGAGGAATCTAGAATTGGTGACCCTCAGCGTCGGGGATGGAGCTCAGTCTGGCAAGTGCAAGGCGCTGTTTGATCCCCAGTACAGAGGTGGGGAGAGAATTGGTGACTCCGAATGACAGAATGGGACCCAAGATATTATGACAAGTTGGGAGCTGGGCTGCTGCACTCTAATGCGAGAGGCTGTGGGCCCCCTGTGTGGTAAAGTTGGGAGCATCACAGGCAGTTTCCAGGGTGTCCCCTCAGGCTCCTTTCTTCATGGGGCAATAGATCTGGGAACCCGTGAAGAAGCAGGGGTTGGTGGTGGCTGTTTCTAGCCTACCCCTAAAAATCTTATCTCCAGGGTTTCTTCAGTAAGATTGAATAGTAGTAAAAGGGAACTGATAGCGATTGCTTGCTTATGTTTTCTGGGTGCAACTAGTCACTGCCTCCACTTGATCTTTTTCTTTTGCTCACTGATGATCTTGAGGTAGCACTATGTACTGTGAACCCACCAAGCTCCAAGAAAAGGAAGATGGGCTGGGGTCAAGAGGGACTCCTGGAACATCAGAGATGTGAAAAGAGAGAGGATTAATCCGCAGAGCAGAAAAGAGCTGGGGCTTTGAGCAGGACATCTCAGGAAGACTGGAGAAAAGACTAAAGAGAGGAACTGGATTGGACCTACTGTGTTGTCCAGAGAGAGAGAAAAGGGACTGAGAGGGGTGTGGTTGCCATCTAGCCAGAAGTGTGGGGAGTTTTGCTGTTGTAGGTAATTTGCTAGCCAGTCTCAGGCTGCAGTTCCTCAGCCCGGCTATAATCTTTCTTGGTTAATGTGAGTTTCTTCCTGCAGAGGAACTTCTCTACGGCCCATGGACCTTACCCAACCAGATTTATTTTTAACTTTTAAAATATAACTCTGTTTTTGTCTTTTATTGACTTTATTGATACATTTTAGACATACGTTATACTCACAGTCAACACTGAGAATTTGTACCTGTGCATGGTATATCTTGATTCTGACTTTTCCCCTTTCCCCTGCCCACCCTACAACTCCCTATCCCCAATATATATAATTTTTGTTTCCATTTTTTGGTTAAAATATAACTCTTTGTGAGGCAAGGTTTATTAGTTTGAAAGTCATTTTCACTTTTTGCATGGGTAATACTCTCATATG
>PVIR01027846.1:0-22518 GCA_004026965.1 Petromus typicus
CGCCCGCTGCTAACCTCAGTCCCTGGGCGCTCTTCCTGCTTGGGCCTGGAGACAATCAAACTCCAAACCTGGCGCAGATTCAGTGACGCAGACTCAGTGCTGCAATCACCGCTTCCCGAGCCGCCTGCTGTTAGACTCAGTCCCTGGGCGCTCTTCCGGCATGGGCCTGGAGGCCAGCAACCTCCAATCCCGGTGCAGATTCAGTGGCACCTCTTGATTTCCTTTTTAGCTTTATTAATCATGCCATTAACTACATCCAGTATTTCTGTTTTCATCTCAGAAATCAGTTCTGATTTTCATTGTATTAGATCTCCTTCAGTTACTACTTTGGAGAGTCCTGGTGATTGAGTTTCAGATTTCTCCATTTCCCTTCCCTTTATATTACCTTGGGGTGCGGATCTCTGCATTTGAGATTTTGCATGTTTCCTCATTTCTGAGCTTTTTGTCTCTGCTGTTCTATTTGGCTTTATAGTAGCCCTACTATCTGATGATGTTTGTTGTAAGTTTCTTCTCATTTTCTTTATCTATTCGTCTGTTCTTGCACACATACACTGTTTCCAAGTTTTAGATATAAATTTTGCTGTTACAAATGTGACTATGTGTATATCATTTCAATTTGATTAACTTTTTCAGAAATATATCTAGAGAGAATATCTGGGTTAAACACAATTTTTATTGCTACTTTACTGAGAAATTTCTCAATATCCACTGAGGTTGTACTAGTTTAAATTCCTATCAACAGTGCAGAAGGGTTTCTTTTATGCCACAGCCTTGGCAGTATTTATTATTGTTTGACTTCTTGGTGACAGCCATTCTTTCTGAAGTAAGATGGTGTTTTGGTCTGGTTCTAATTTGCATTTCTCTAATGGCCAGTGATGTTACACAGTTTTTCACTGGCCATCTGTACTTGTACTTTCAAGAAGTGTCTCTTAGTTTCAGTCACCCATTTTTGGCTGGGTCTTATATTTAGGGGAGTTGAGTTTTTCAGCTTTTGCTATATTCTAGATGTTAGAAATAGCTGGAAATATTTTTCCTGTTCTTTAAGTTATCTCTTCACTCTGTCTGCTGTTTTCCTTTCCTGTCCAGAATATTTTTAATTTCATATTATCCCATTTGTTAGTTCTTGGTACTATTTCTTGTGCCATTGAGTTTTTAAAAAGAAAGTCCTTGCCTTTGCATATATCTTCAAAAGTTTTACCTATCTTATTTTTCACTATATTAAATATTTATGTTTTAAGATTTAGATCTTAGATCCATTTTATTTTAGTTGAGTGTGTGGTGAGTGGTGTCTAGACTCAATTTTCTGCATATGGATGTCCAGTTTTCCCAGCACTACTTATTCACGATGCTCTCTTTCCTCCAAGGTATGTTTTTGGACCTTTTTTCTATGACCAAATAGCTCAATGTGTCTGAGGTTGTTTCTACTTTCTCTATTCTGTTCCATTGACTCACATGTCTGTGGTTGTGCCAGTATGATGCAATTTTTAAAATCACTGTAGGTTTGTAATATAACTTCAAACTTGGGATTGTGATGCCTTCTGCTTTGTTGTTGTTACCCAGAATTTATTTTGTTGTCCTGGGTGTTGTGGGTTCCATGTGAATTTGTGGATCATTTTCTCTAGATTTATGAGGAATGCTGTTGATATTTTAATTGACATTGCATTCAATCTATGTACTGGTTTTAGGAGTGCACCCATTTCAACTATTTTAGATCTAGCCTCAGGAACATAGAGTATATTTCCATTTTCTGATATCCTTCTCAGTCTCCTTTTTCATAGTAATGTCATTTTCATTGTAGAAGTTTCTTACTTCATTGGTCAGGTTAATCCCTAAGTATTTAGTTTTTCTTTACTGTTACTGAGAATGGTATTGTTTTTCTAAATTAATTCTCTATGAATGACCAGTGATGTTTAGTATTTCTTCACATACTTCTTAGCTGTTCTTACTTCTTCCTCTGAAAAGTATCTGTTCATTTCAGATGTCTATTTTTGAATTGGGTTTTAAAATTTGGGTGGGCTGAGTTTTTATATTTTGTATATTTTTATATTTTGTATATTTGTATATATTTTTTATATCTTTGTATATTCTAGATAGTAGCCCTTTGTCTGAGAAACAGCTGGTAAAGATTCTTTCTCATATCGTTGGCTGCCTTTTCACTCTGTTGGTGATTTCCTTTGCAGTGCAGAAGCTTTTTAATAGAATGAGATCCCATTTGTTGATTTCTTTTGCCAATTCTCATGCTATAGAAGTTTTCTTCAAGAAGTCTTTCCCTAAGCCAAATTTAACCTGTTTTGCAGCAGTTTTAGTGTTTCTGTTTTAGTATTTAGGTCTCTAATCCACTTTGATTTTAGCTTAGTACATGGTGAAAGCTATAGGTCTAGCTTTTGTCTTTAGCAGGTTAAAGCCCAGTTTTTCCAGTACCATTTGTTAAAGAGGGTATCCTTCCTCCATTGGGTTTTTTGGCTCCTTTGTCAAAGATGAGGTGATTAAGTGTATTTAGAGTTGTTTCTGGATCTTTTAATCTACTCCACTGACCTTCAGGTCTGTTACTTTGCCAGGACCATGCAGTTTTTATCAGAGTGTATTTGTAGTGTAGTTTCAAGTGGGGATCATAATATTCCCCACCATGTCCTTGTTGCTTAGAATTGTTTTCACTATTCTAAGTCTTTTGTGATTCCAGATGAATTTTTAGATTTTTTTCCTCTAGATGTGTGAAATATGGCTTTGCTATTTCAATCAGGATTGTATTGCGTCTATATACTAGTTGTGGGAATATAGCCATTTTGATGATATTGGTTCTTCCTATCCAGGAGCAAGGTATGTCTTTCCATTTTCTGATATCTTTAGTTTTATTTTTATGCACTTGATTCCTTCAGCTCATCTTGGAGGAAGAAAAGGACAGAATGTAAATACCTGCTTGGAGAGTGAAGTGTATTTAAAGTGGCTATTTGTACTCCTACAGATAAGCTATGTATTTAATTGAATTAGTTTTGATGTGATTTCAAAAATTATACATTCAGTCTGGAATTTGAGAAGACCAGTAAGTACCAAGCAATAATAGCCTCTTAATGCTCTACAAATGTGTGATCTCAAGGATTGTTTTATTTTTCCCCAAATCTTATCACTCTACTACTGAAAATGAAATTAGTTTCACTTTCTCAAAAGCATAAAGATACTCATAAAACACAAGAACAGCTACTGGACTTAGAATTTGGTAAACATCTTGTTGTGATGCTAAATGAATTGCTTTGAAGCTTTCTTAATGGATTAGCAGAAATTCCCAGCATGAAAGTACTGGTTCCCTAAGAAAAGTCAAAATTTTAATGAGTCACAGAATAATGAAAATAATCCAACTGTGCATAAAATGAATTTAAAATTTTCAGGAGTTTTCTTAAACAATATCTTAGTAACTTCAGTATAAACCTAAATATAGGGGCCAGGGATTTAGCTCAGTGGTTCCGGCGCCTGTCTTGCAAGCACAAGGGCCTGGATTTGATCCCGGGTAACCACATACTATACTGGGTGTGGACATCAGCCCCAGCAGCAATCAGTACCACATACCACAGTGCTGGGTGTGGTGGCTCATGCCTATAATCCCAGCACTAAGGAGCCAAAAGCAGGAATATTGTGTGATGTGAGTTTGAGGGTGAGCTCAGGGCCAGCCTGAACTACAAAGTGAGACCCTGTCTCAAAACAAACAAACAAACAAAAAACCATAAATATAGAGAAACAGTCAAATTTTAATCCTGTAGGATTTACCCTGAGTAATTCTTACTTATTAGGGTTTATTATTAGGGTTTATCTTCGGAGGAAAAGCCCACAGACAAATCTTACATTTGGAGACATGTCAAACATTGGACTATCCAATTAAACTTATACTCACCAGGCAATTTTTTTTGTTTGAAATAATTTCTCATGTGTTATCTATTTAGAGTTTACATATCTACATGTATAGGTATATGCAGATATCTATATTATTTCATACTCATAATAATATTTATGTTCTTTCGAAGATACAAATAGACCATATATAAAAATAAAGAGAACTATCAATATTTAACAGCTTTCAAATATTGTTATATATGTACAATTCATCTATGTATTTATCAAAGTATCTTTGACTCTTCTCCATATTCCCAGTTTATACTCTCTTTTACGTACTATATCTAGCCAAAATTTGTTTAAGTGACATGTCTATAGTCTTCAGAACTTAATTTGCACTTATATTTACTGTGCGTTACAGAAGCAGAGAAAAATAAAGCCATGACTGAATGTTGGGACAGGGTGGGGAAATGAAGAAAACTCATCTCTTCCCCAAATGTAGATTGATTCACAAGAAAATATCTAGTATCAGTTATGTTCTTGGAAAAGTATATATGCTATTTCTAAATAAATAATATACATGAAAATTTCTGTGATAAAAATGTTACATCTCACATTTTAGATTTCAGGAGATGACCATTTTATATGTAGTAATATTATATGAATGCTCCCATATTAATTAGAAGTTATAGATTAGTGATTTAAATTTAAAATAATGTTCAACTATTGCACACTTAACATTTTAAATCATTTTATTATAAAATAATCAAGTATAACTGGTTTACATTTACTGCAAATAACTATAATTAAAAAAACTTTTACAGAGCCAAAGATTTTTTCAAGTTTTCAAACAGATCTATAAAATGGATCAATATGCTTAGTATTTCTTATATCTGAAACATAAATGCACTTAAATACACAATACCTTCCCAAATGCAATTATATTTTCTTGGATTGTGTACTCATAGTTCCTGCCTTTACACTATCTAAAATAAAATTCATACTCTCATGTAAATAGAAATAACACCTCTTTGATAGTCTCTACATACATTTAATGTTGAAAGCCAGAATTCTCATTCTTGTGTAATAGTATCCATGCCATTGTG
The DNA here is from genome assembly GCA_004026965.1 of Petromus typicus. Taxonomy (NCBI): domain Eukaryota; kingdom Metazoa; phylum Chordata; class Mammalia; order Rodentia; family Petromuridae; genus Petromus; species Petromus typicus. Next base: position 4,929 of record PVIR01027846.1, read on the forward strand.
GGGATATAGGTTAAGTTCTGCTGTGTCAGAATCAGAGTAGTTTAAATAAGAGATAGTTTTCTTTTATACCAAAAAAAAAATTCATGATGAAAGCTATTAAGAATGGTAATGATGGCTCCTCACCATCAGAAGCCCAGCTCCTAGTCATTTTTCTTTGTTCAGCATAGGATAAACATTATCCTGTTAAAGTAAAAAACATACTCTGACATTGTACATATATAGAGATATTTGAAAGCTATTTGATATTGATAGCTGATTGATATACACCTCTTTATTTCTATATGTGGTCTATCTGTATCTCTGAAAGAGCACAAATATTATTATGAGTGTGAAATAATATAGATCTTTGCATATACCTATACATGTAGATATGTAAACTGTAATAGTATGTAATGAAAACTTTATCAAGAACTATTTCCATAAGCATCAAAATTCTCAATAAAGGATAAAGATCAGGCTTGATTTTGAATACGGAAAAGAGTACTGAGCAACAAGCAGAAAGTGCAGGCCAATGGCTAGAAAATCACTAAGAGTAGATGTCAAGGGTAGAGAGATTCTTGCTAAATTGACTTATCAAGATTATTGTTAAAACTGGGCCAAATAGGTCATACATGGGGCCAAGGTTGAGGCCTACTTGAAGAGAGCCCAGCAGACCCTATCTAAATTTTGTATAAGAGAGAATCATCGGCATGTACACCTCATGGTCTAAAATGGCTGATCCAGCTCCAGTCATCTTGGCCTCATTCTAGTAGAAGGACAAAGGGCAGACAAAGATACTTGTTCTTTTTCCATAAGGATCTTCCAGAAAAGTTTCACATAATGATCATGCTTATGTATAATGGACCACAACACAGTCACACAGCCATATTTAACTGCACTAAACCTTGCATATGTGATTAGGAAAAGTAGCCTTTACTCTTGGTGGCTACGTACCTAGCTGGCATTTGAGATTTTTTTTTTTAACAGAAAAGAGAAGAATTCCAGCTACTTGGGAAGCTGAGGTAGAAGCATGGCAAGTTTGAGGCCAGCCTGAGAAACTTAAAAAGATCTCTGTCTCAGAAAAATAGAAGAAAGAAAAAAATATGTAAGGGATATTAAGAGATGACTAGCAAACTGAGAAGCTAGGCTTGACTAAAATGACACATTTTATGGATCATATTTGCCTATTTTTCAATACAAATCTCATATTCCTTTCACAGAATCTGAAAATAATTACATTAATTACCACTGATTTTTAATAAAGCATATGAGAAAAATAACACATAATGGAAACATATATATATATATGAATTTCAAATAATGATGACTTGACTTTTCCTGTACCTAGAGTTACACTGACTACTAGGAAAACAAAAGTGCTGTCATAATAACTTTCATCTGTGAAAATATAAATTCCTATAAATATTACCTAAACAGGTAAATTGGAAAAAATAAGTATTGATGATTGCTCTGGCTGAGCTTGTACCCCCTTTCGTGAAGTATCCAAAGTAATATCATTTTCACAAATTTAATTGAGATATTTTAGAAAGAAATTTCAACCATGTGTCTATTAAAACAAAAATTGAAACCCTTTTATCTGTTTGAATTCATTAGTAAAAGTGGTTTTAAAGAAGTTTTTGAACATATATAATTTTTGTAAAGTCCAGTTTCTTTCATCAGTTCTATTACTGCATTGTGATGGTAATCATCTTTAAATGCCCAGCATTTTATCCTTCTTTCTTACAGATACACAGGTTTCCTACTTCTTGCTGTAGGAACTATAACTTGTTCTACTTTTTCTGAGTAGTTTATCGTATTTATAGTGGAACTTTCTGCTGTTTTTGATACTTATGGAATGTTTGTTTTAGGTTTCAAACTAGTAAAACATATAATTTTCCTTGATGGGCCAGGATACTAAGACAAGGGTTGTCTTAAGGTATTTCCAGGAGAAGGCTTCATTTTTTAATTATATATGACATATATTTCTTTTATGATATTGAAATTATCATCTTAATAAGATCAGTGTTTCAAGTGCCACTGATCTCCCGTCCCAGTAGAGTTGTGATGAATTATGAACTACCCCAGACTTGTGAAATCTTTGTCTTAGGCTGAGCTCCTAAAAGTCAAACCCAGGTCCATGATTTGCATGTGAGTGATTTGTTTCTAAAAGACAGGGAGTGGCAAAGAAAGCAATGTAGAAAAGGCAAAGAAATCCAACAAAATAAAATGTCAAGCAAAAACCTAGAAGAGAGAACTTTGGCATGATTTCATAGGGACAGATAGCATTTGCTGTTTTGTCTGCATCATCTTTACAAAACATGTTCAAAACATCACCACCTTGTTGAAATAAACACGAAACTTTCTGAAAAGTTTATAATGATTGATGTCTCTCTCTTGAGTTGGAAAGAGGATCTTCCTTATGTTCCTGAGGCTTTAATGATTTCTCCTATGTCTATTATTTTTAGGAGTATTGCTCTTTTTCTTTCAGTTGGTGTCAGTGCAGTTTTGTTTTTGTCTACGGCCTGTCTGTTTGCATGGCTTTGTAACAGCTCCTGGCATATTCCTATGAGCAAAGGTTTTTGTTGCCAGGAAGTGCTTGCTGTCTTCCACAGACAGAAGAATTTCATAATACCCTCTTTCTTTAAGACAATCTCTAATATGAAATTGGCACAAATTACAGGGCGTCTTTTTCAAACCAGTACTCTTTTAATGCTGTTCCTTGTTATTTTCTCTGAAACACATTTTGTCCGGAAAAAACTTTTCTACCAATTCTCAGAGGGTGTGGATTCTTTTGAATAGCCTTGGATTTAAAAACTAATCAAAATCTTCATAATATTTATTAGAAGCAGGATGGCTCTAGTTGAAGAACAGCTCCGTTGGGCAATGTTTGTCATAAGAGACTTTGTGATAAGATTCAACATAGGCAAATGTTATGTAGTGAGAAAAACCAGGCAGGCAGAAGAAACCTTTTGTGTTTAGTGATGCTTAAATGTGAATGTGTTCAACATGGCCCTGTACAGCTAGGAAGGAAACAGCAGTTCTTAATAAATACAGGGTCTTTTGTGAGCAAAGGTCTTTTATTGGGGGCATTTTGAGACAGGGCTTTCCTATATATTCCAGGCTAGGCTTGAACTCTGTGTGTAGCAAAGGCTGGTTTCAAGGTTGTTATGAAGCTCATACCTCAGCATCCTGAGTACTTGGCTTTGAGCAAAAATACATACATACATACATACATACATACATACATACATACATACATACATATATAACTTTATAAAATCAACTCTTTATTGATACATTATGAATATACATCATCATCACATTCAACATTGAGAGTTTGTACAAGAATATGACGTGACTTGATTCTCATTTTTCCCCTTCCCTCACCACCCTGCAATAACCCATCTTCTATATACATAAGTTTTTTTCTTTTTTTCTTTATTACTGTCACATTCTTTTTCCCCTGGTTATTTACCCCTATACCCTCTTTCCTTTTAAATATTTTCTATTTCACAATATCAACTATATATACTAGAATTCCCTTATATCTTCATTTTTCTCATACCAGAGAAAAGATATGATATTTACACATCTGTAACTTATTTCACTTATGAGGATGTCATGAAAGTACATCCATTTGAGTCTGAATGACTCAATATTTTCATTTTTAATGGCAGAATAATACTCCATTCTACAAAAGAACCACATCTTCTTTATCCAGTCTCCAGTTGATGGACATTTTGATTGTTTCCAGATACACTGAGACACTTCATCTTTGACAAAGGAGCCAAAAATCCTCAATAGAGGAAAGATAGCCTCTTTAACAAATAGTGCTGGAAAAACTGGGCTTTAATCTGCTGAAGACTAAAGTTAGACCTGCCTCTTTCACCATGTACCAAACTAAAATCAAAGTGAATAAGAGACCTAAATATTAAAACAGAAACACTAAACCTGCTGCAAAACAGATTAGGTAAAGCTCTTGAAGACATTGGCTTAGGGAGAGACTTCTTGAAGAAAACCTCTATAGCATGAGAATTGGCAAAAGAAATTAAGAAATGGGATCTCATTTGATTAAAAGTCTTCTGCACAACAAAGGAAATCACCCACAGAGTGAAAAGGCAACTAACATTATGGGAAAGAATCTTTACCAGCTGTTTCTCAAAGGGCTACTATCTTGAGTATGCAAGGAGCTTAAAAAACTCAGCCGACCCAAATTTAAAGACCCAATTCAAAAATGGGCATCTGAAATGAATGGATACTTTTCATAGGAAGAAGTAAAAGCAGCTAAGAAATATATGAAGAAATGCTCAGCATCATTTGTCATTCAAGAGATGCAGATGAAAACAACACTGAGATTTCATCTCACTCCACAAAGAATGGCTGCTACTCAGAATTAGCCAGCAGCAAACATTTGCAAGGCTGCAGAGAAAAAGGAACACTTCTCCACTATTGGTGGGAGTGTAGAGTCATACAACTTCTGTGGAAATCAGTGTGGAGATTCCTTAAAAAGCTCAGATTGGAGGTCCCATTTGACCTGGCCATTGCTCTGTATATATATATATACAAAAAAAATTAAAAGATTTGTATCACAGTGACATATGTGCACTATGTTTATAACAGCTCAGTTTGTGATTGCTCAATCTTGGAGCAAAAATATTTTAATAGATAGAAAATCACTAAGAGGAGCCTAGTGTGTGGAAAGAGTACAGATCTTGAAATTTAAAATTCTAGATCTGACTCCTGACTGCATTACTTAGTAGTCCTATGACCAACCCTGAGATTTCCTACCTGGAAAATGAGAATCATAATGCTCTTCTCATGGCTTGCTGTCCAAGTTTAATGGTATGATATGTAAAGAATAATGCCTGCCATTCTAGTGACTATGTGCTGTGATGTGTATGTTTTAACGGATTCTGATCATAGAACTCACAAAATGAAATGATAATATATATATTTAATTCTTTTTGGACCCCTGGGGATGGAATTTAGGGCCTTTTTCATGCTAGGTAAGCTCTCTACCCTTGACCTTCACCCCCAGCCCAGCAAATGGTAACTTTTTGTCTATAAAGTACAGAAGGGAAATCGGTAAGGCTTGTGTTTTCCCTCAAGTAAAGGTGAACTAGCACTGAAGTTGATGGGTTGCCTCTGAATGTGTATTAAAGACAGGATTATTAGAGTGCTCAACCATTGGCATCAGGCTACTGGCACTATTGGCTGTATATATTTGTGCATTGATTTCTATCTCATTGATTCTGGTTTTCCAATATATTTTGTCAGTCATTGTGGTTTTAGTCTCTTAATTGAATATAAAATTCTAGTTCAGTGCAAGTATTTAACTTGCAAGCATTGTATCAAAGGCTAAGAAGAAACCAAATGACTTGTCTGAAAGTGGGCAGTGTAATGGCAGCTGTTACTTATTGAGTTCTCATTGTAGTTGAGAAAGATATTTGGCTACAGGTGACAGAGATACATTATAATCATGACTGAAAGGAGATTAAAATGTATTACTCATGTAAAAATCTGGATTTGGGCAGTTTTGTGGGAAGTCCTTTACAGTAGGAGTCTAGGTCATTGTTTTTTCTTGCTTCACCATCTGCAAAGTTTAGCTCTACACCCAAGATGGTTCACTGGTGTGTTCCCAACTCAACCTTTGGGAAAGGATACAAGCTAAAAAGAAAGATGTTCTCCTCTCCCTATAGAGTCATGACCTAAAGATTCCATATGTCACATTTGCTCATATTATAGTGGCCAACAGTGGTTCCTAGGACAAAAACTAACTTCAGAGGACTTTGGGAAATCTAGTCTGTTATAATTTATTTCTTATGATAAATTTATAACAATTATACATATTGATGCAGTACAATGTGATAGTTACATTCATACAATATATACTGACTTAATGGGGAGAATTAACATTTTTCTGTACTCATTTATTTATATTTAGAGATTATGAGCTCCTCTTTTCTAATAATAAAACATACACTGGTTTATCATGACCTATACTTACCCTACTGTGCTGTAGAACACCAGGATTTCTTTCTCTGTTTCAGTAGCTGTCATTTTCTCCACTATTCTACATTCAGAGAAGCAATTTTATGTGTTGGATTTTTGTGTCTTGTTTCATTAAATGTTCAGTTCCATCTACTTAGCTGGAAATGGCAGAATTTTATACTTCTGTGTGGCTAATACTCCACTGTGTATATATTCCACATTTTTATCCATTCATTTGTTGATGGCCATCTAAACTGAGTTTGTTTTACCTGTTGTGGATAATGCTACAATAAACATGGGTATATGAGTCTTTCTTTGGTGTGTGAATTTTATTTCCTTTGGATACATATCCAGAAGTAGGATCAGTGGACCATATGGTACTTCTCTTTTTAGTGTATTGTGGAAGAGGTTATTATCCATAATGCCTTTCCCAAATCACATTCCCATCATAGTGTATAAGTGTTCCATTTCCTCCACATCCTTAACATCATTCTTTTTGTCTTTGAAAACAGCCATCCTAACTAGAGTAAGGTGACATGCCATTATAGTTTTGATCTGTTTTCCGTGAAAGCTAATGATGTTGAATGTTTATTCATATACTTCTTGACCATTTGTATAACTTCTTCTTTTTTTTTAATTGAAATCTTTATTGGTACATTACATATACGCATCATGATTGCACTTCGGAATGGGGATTTGTACCAGTATAAGACATAACTTAATTCTCATTTTTTCCATAGCCCTACCCACCTTACCACTCCCCTATATACATAAAATTTGTTTCCTTGCTTTTTTGTAATAATCTCATTATTTTTACTCCTTCACCCTATTTTACTTTGAGTATTTTCTATTGGAGAAACATCTGTGCTGGGGTCTCACCGCTGGGTATGGCAGTGTCAGCCAGGCAGAGCAACGGGGTGACCAAGCCGAGGGGCTAGGATGGGAAATAAGTAAAGACAGGACAGCGGGACTTGGAAGGGTTCATCAGTCAATATCGAATGAAGGCCACGTTTATTTAACAGTCTTCTTTTATACATTTCTTTAGTACTGTCCTTGAGCCGCCCTTGAGCCGACTAGCTTTGTTCATGTATACAGAAAAGAAAAAAGTTAATGAAAGAACTGGTAGTCGGGGTGCGCTGACAATATTCTTAATTAAATCTGGCACAAGGGTGTGTAAAGGTTCAATTTAATCTGGAATGAGGGTGTGTCCAGGTTCTTAGTTTAACCTGGAATGAGGGTGTGTCAAGGTTCTTAGTTTAACCTGGAAAGGACAGCAATTATCCTTGAGGAAAGTAGGCAATGTTAGTCTCTGATCCAGAAATCAGGCCAACTTTTTCTCTCCTGCATGGGCAGCTATGACACTGTAGGAAACGGCTCCCAACACATCTGTATAGATAATTTGTTTACCTTTGCTTGGATTCCTTATCTCTCTTTGTTTTTACACAAAAGACAATGTCTTGCTCTGTTACCCAGGCTGGTTCTGAACTCCTGGGCTCAAATAATCTTTCTGCCTGAGCTTTTCAAATAGCTGGATCTATAGATTCACCTAGTTCTTGGTTTTTGTTGTTAAGCTTTTTGGTTTTTTGTTTGTTTATTTGTTTGTTTTTTGAGACAGGCCATCGCTTTATAGTTCTGGCTGGTCCCGAACTGAGCTTCAAACTCACAGCAGTCCTCCTGCCTCTGCCTCCCAGAGTGCTGAGATTACAGGCATGAGCCACCATGTCTGGTATTGTGGTATGTGGTTCTGATTGCTGGTGGGTGTGAGTATCCATGCCTGACATCTTTGTATGTGTTACTGGGGATCGAACCTGGAACCTTGTGCTTGCAAGGCTGGTGCTGGAACCACTGAGCTATATCTCCAACCCTGTTGTTAAGCTTTTTGATACTTTTATGCATTCTAGATGTCATTTGCCAGATGAAGAGTTTGAAAATATTTTCTGGTAGTCTACAGGTTCTCTTATTTTATTGGTTATTTGTTTTGTTTTGTGAGAGTTCTTAGTTTGTTATAATCTCATTTATTTAATTTTACTTTATTTCCTGTGATTATCCAAATCTCACTCCTACAAAATTGTTAATTACCTCAATGTCTTAAAATGTGTCTCTCATATTTTCTTGCATTGGTTTCATAGATTCAGGTCTTACATATAGGTCCTTCATTAATTTTGATTTGATCTGATGAGAGATGGGGCCAAGTGTCAGCATTCTGATAGACAGTTTTCCTAGTACTGTTTATTAATGAGTCTGACCTTCCTCTATGTATGTTGTTAGGATCTTTTCAAGAATCAGTTAGTTGCAGATATGTAAATGTATTTCTTCGGTTTCTGTTGTTCTATGTATCTATTTTTAGGCAGTACTGTTCCAGTTTTGGTTAGTATGTCTCTGTGTCTTTCTCTCAAAATAAGATACTGTAATAACACCAGCTTTGGAATTTTTTCATTTTTATTTGTGTCTTCTGTGTTTCCTTATGAAATTTAGTTAAAATTAGAAATCTAGTCTTTTTAAATTGAGTCTATTTGTACATTTTACATATATGTTATGGTTACATTCAATATTAAAAATTTGTACCTGTACATGACTTACCTTCATTTTCATTCTTTGCCCTCCCTACCCCCTTCCTATACACATAACTGTTTCCAGTTTTTTTATTAACAAATTTTTTCTTTCCCTTCTTTTATTTCCCCATACCCCTTCCCCTTTTCCCTTTGAATATTTTCTTCCTGTTTCACAATACTCATCATACATTCTGGATCTAATTTATACCCTTAGAAATCTAATCTTTATTTGGAGTCTTCATGATTCTCTCTAGATGTTACACTAATAGAGAAAAAAGAGAAAACAGATATTTGGAAACATATGCCAAAAATGTCTGTTCCACAGTTACTATATATTACGCTGTGCTAAATACTTAAAATATTGTATAATTTAATGCTTTCAACATTTTAACAAAGTTTACAGAGGGAGGCAGACAGGTTAAATCGTAAGTCTTGAGACACCAACAAGTTAACTAACTGTGTTGATGTCTCAAAGGATATAAGTATCATACCCAGGATTTAAACCCAAACAGTCTGACTTTAGAACAATATTCTCAGGTCCACTATGATATATAATCCTCACTTGCTCATTCTCTCTTTTGGGATTTATATGTTGCGCTAGTTGAGGTTATTAAAGGAATGTGTCTATGCAATGATAAAGCCAAAATCTTTTTAACATATTGAGCTGTTTTGATAATGGGACAGAAAAATGTATTTAATATATCACTAGAATGTAGAAGTGAAAAGATTTTATCCTTCAATAATAGCCAGTGTAGTTTATCTCTTCAGCCTTTGTCATTAGTTCATATGTCAATATGAATGCTTCTATAAACAAGGAAAACTAAACAATAAAGAATAAATTGATATTTTAAAATACAACAATATCCTGAATTTATCCCAAATAAAAATTTAGTGTTAACTGGAATTAAATTTCTTCAACAGTTGTTCATTTCTGTTTATTTAGTTCTTCAATTTTCAACAGTTGAGATTGGATCATATTCATTTCAACTACATTTTTGCATCTGTCTCTCATATTCTTTACTTCTTTTTAGATAAAAACAAATATAGGAAATAGAACTTTTAATATTGGAGAGAATTGAATATCCTCTCTTTCAGAAAAGAGACACTAGTTATGGTGAGATTAATGAAGATGATATAAGTTATTAAAGTGTTTAGCAAGGAATTTAGAATATTCTGAAATTTTTCCAGGCTTGCCTTTAAAAAATATATTTTATCTCCATTTTAGCAAATTTAATGTCTAATGTTATTGGATTCAACATTCTACATTTTTCTTTTTACCTCCTTATTTTTAATAACAAGTATTTCATATTATAAAGGCCTCTATAATTTGCAAAGCATGCTACCATACCTTATTCCCTCTGGTTCCAATAAACACCTGCAGGAAGATGGGAAAATAATTATTATCATTATTTTGAATTTGGAGTAAATAAGCTCTAAAATGATTATCCTGAATGCCCAGTGATAACTAATAATCAGAATGGCTTCTACTTCCTTCTTTTTTTAATCCCTCCTTCTCTCCTTCCTCCATTCTTTATTCCTTTCTTCCCCTATTATACTTTTGCTTTCTTTTTTCAATCAAACGATATCTATTATGTTTTTTATGTGGTAAAAATATAAAGCTATACAGAGGAGGTACATTCTTTTTTCTATGTTTGTCTATGGATCTTCTTTGTATCAGCTATAACATATAGAATATTGATAGAGACAAATATTAAACCAGTACAGTAAATGTACAATTAAATACTACATTGCATGCCATAAAGAGAAGAAACACATTGCTTTGAATGAAAATAAGGTGGAAATCAAGTGTATATTTGATGGTCAGAGAAAGCCTCTTGAAAGCAGTAATAAAGCTAAAATAGAAAAACATATATGAAAGCAGACAGATTGAGAATTAGGCAATATGCTTATCAGTCAAGATAGGATAAGTGAAACCATAATAATATCACTCAAATCTGTACTGGCTTAAAATAATGAAGCTTTCTACCCATGCTGCATGTCTATAACTGAATAGACTGGAGACTCTACTTCATGGCATCCTTAACCCACAACCCAGACTTGCAGAGCAAACACTATTTTTGAATTTCACAGTTTCTGTGCAAAGAAATAGCTGTGTGATGAACTTTGCACTTAATCTAAAAGCTTTTATCTGGAATCACGTACTGACGTTCCATCAGTCAGTGAAAGTCAACAGACATATGTAACATTGAGAAGGCTGAGAGGTCCAGTCCCAACTTACTCCTTGAAGTAAAGAGAATGGGAAATATTTAGTAAAAAATCACTAATGATTACAGAGTTGGGGGAAAACTGTGGGGGGGTAAGCATTCCCAGCTGAGATAACAACATGTACAAAGGTCCTGAAATGGAAAAGAACTTGGTTAGTTTTTGAATTTATAGTAGAACCATGTTGCCAGGATGTGTTGAATAGATGGGAAATTGTCAAAGGAAGGAGGAGTTAGCTAGTCTTACAGACTATGAGGAAAGGTAGGAATTTCATTTAAAGAGTAACAACAAACTACTGACATTTTAAGCAGAGGAGCAAAGTGTGAGAAATAATTTAAAATAGTATTGTTTAATAACACTAATTACTCAATGGACAATAAACTTCAAGAAAGTTAAACAGAAAAGAAGGAATCTAAATAGGCAATTTCCAAATTTTTAAGTGAGATTGCACAGTGGTCTTCAGTTTAAATCAGGGCTATTTGAAACAAACATTCTGTTTTAGTATACGTTATCCAGATCTACTTCCTCTCCTTATACCTCTAAACTCACACAGGCACCTCAGTCCTCTCCAGTAAGCCACAGAAGAGGAAGGTGATGCTGGGCTCTCCTGTCCTTTACTTCTTTCTTTTCTTCTCCTCCTAAGGGCCTGGTTCCGTTAGTATTGAAAGAGCATAAAAGAGCTCAATATCAGTGTCTCAAATATTTGATGATAGGATAAAAATGTCTTTTGATTGACATTACTATTTATCCATCTGCGGCTAATGTACAGGGCTCTTGACATTATTTCAACCTATTCAATCCACATGGATGTTCTGTGTGGTGATCTTCTGCCTCTAGTGTGTTTGAAGTATAAGATACATGGTTTCAAGCAAGGCTCCTGTCCTGGCTCCAAAGGGATGGATCTAGGAGGGAGACTGGTAGACATGAAGACGTGATGGACTCATTAAAACTAGAAAGTGATGTGAGTGGTTATCTTGAATAAAGAAGCTGGAAGAAAAATAATCCAGTTCTTAGTAAGATTTTTGAATTCATGATTTTGTACAAAACATAAGCTCCTAGAAAGGACTTTACTCATGAGAACGGATGACTTACATGGGCAGAAAAATGAAAAAGGATGACAAAAATTAGCAGGCCAAGGAATTGAAAACCCACAGACTTGTTTTGTTTTGTTTTTGAGACAGTGCCTTTCTAAATCTCAACAATGCCCAGGCTAGTCTCAAAATTGCAATTCTCCTCCATCAGCCTCTTAGAGTGCTAGGATTACAGGTACAATTCACGTCCAGCTGCTGGTATTCTTTAATTGTGGCCACATCCCTCCAATTTCTGCTGTGACCACAGTACCTTCTATGTGTGTCTTCTCCTTTCCTGTCTATATCTCATCTATTTCTACTTCATCCTTTAAAAAGTACTTGTGACGACATTGACCCACTTGAGTACTCCAGGAAAATCTCCTCCCTTTTAAAATTGAATTTATTGGTACATTTTAGGTGGAAATTAATATCATATTCTGCATTAGGAATTTGTACCTGTACATGATATATCTTGATTATTGTTTTTCCCGTTTCTATACACCTCTTTTGTTCTCCTCCCCTTTACAAATTTAAGCTTTATTTCCATTTTATTCTTTTTACCTTCAATTTTTTCTTTACCTTCTTTGCTTGTCCCTACCCCTCAGTTCCCTTTCTCTTTTGAATGTTTTCTTCCTACTTCACACACTATACATCTTGATACTCATTTGCACTTCCAGTTTCTCACAGTAGAAAAACAATTTGGGATTTACACGTGTGTGGCTTATTCATTTCGCTTATGAGTATAGCCTCAAAGTGTATTAATTTAGTTATGAATATCTCAAAGTTATCATTCTTTATGACAGAGTAGTATTCCATTGTTTAAAATAACCACATCTTCTTTAGCCAGTCACCAATTGATGGATATTTGGTCTGTTTCCAAGATTTAGATATAACAAATTGCAGCTACTAACATGGGTACATGTAAGTAACTGTGGTAAGATTCTTCTAGTTTTTGGAAGACATCACCAGCAGGGAAATATCAGGGTCAAATGGGATCTCCAATTCTAGTTTCCACACTGATTTCAACAGTGGTTGTACCAGTCTAAATTCCTACCAACAGTGAAGAAAGGTTCCTTTTTTCCCCAACCTCCACTAGCATGTGTTATTGATTTTAGCAACCATTCTTTCTAAAGTGAGGTAGAATCTCAGTGCTGTTTCATTTGCATCTCTCAGATGACTACTGATGCTGAACATTTTTTCATGTTTAACTGCTGCTTTTATTTCTTTACAGTAGAAATATTGTTCATTTCAGATACTCATTTCAGAACTGGGTCTTTAAGTTTGGGGATCTGATTTTTTAGTTCTTTATATATTCTAGATAATCTTTCTTCTGAGAAACAACTGGTAAAAATACCCACATTGTAGGTTGTATTTTTTGCTTTGTTGGTGGTTTTATTTGCTCTGCAGGAATATTTTAATGAAATGAGATCCCAGTTTTTGCTTCTTTCTTCTACTTCCTATACTACTGAGGTTTTGTACGTAAAGTCTTTTCCTACCTTATTGTCTCTACCTAACCTAGCTTCTAGCAGGTTTAGTGTTTCTGTTTTAATACTTAATCTTTGGTAAGTTGAAAACCAGTTTTTCCAGCATCATTTATTAAAAATGCTATCTTAGCCAGGCATGGTGGCTCTCACCAGTAATCCCAAGTGCTGGAAAAACTAGATTTCAACTCTCCAAAGATTAAAGTTATACCAATATCTTTCACTATACAATAAACTAAAGTCAAAGTGGATCAAGGATCTAAAAAATATTATCTTTCCTGAAGTGAAAGTTCTTGCCTCATTTTTCAAAGATGGGGTGGTTTAGAATGTCTAGAATTGCTTCTGTGCCTTCTAGTCTGTTTCATTGATCCTCGGGCCTGTTTCTTTGCCAGTATCATGCTATTTTGTCACAATGGCTTTCTCGTGTAGTTTCAAGTTAGAGATTGTGATATTCCCTGCCATGTCTTTGTTGCCTACAATTGCTTTTGCTATTCTAGGTCTCTTATTACTCCAAATAAGTTTTTTGATGATTTTTTCTATTTTTGGATATTTAAATCAGGATTGTATTGAATCAATTAACAATTTTGGAAGGATGGTGCTTTTCATTATATTTGTTGTTCCTACCCAGGAACAAAGGATGTCTTTCCATCTTCTGATATCACTTTGATCTCTTTTTTAGATTGCTATTGTTTTCCAAGTAGAGGTTTTTTATTTCTTTTGTTAGATTGATTCCTAGATTTTTGGGTTTTTTTTTTTGTTGTTGTTCTATTGTGGAATTATTTCCCCAATTTCTGACTCAATGAGTCTGTTATTCATGTACCAGATTATTGATGTTTTTAGTGTTGACCTTCTATGCAGCTACTATACTGAATCTGGTAATTAGGTCTAGCAGCCTTTTGATGGAGATTTTGGGATCTTCTATATAATGTATTGTCATCAGCAAATAATGACAATTTAATTTTTTCCTCTTCTACAGTTATTCCTTTTATTTCTTTTTCTTGTCTAATTGCTATGGCTAATGTTTCCAGGACTATGTTGAACAAGAGTGGTGAGAGTGAACATCTTTGTCTTGTTCCATATTTTAGAAGGAAAAATTTCAGTTTTTGATCATTTAGTATGATATTGGCCATTGTTTTGTTTTGTTTTTGAAACAGTCTTGCTTTGTAGTTCAGGCTGGCCCTGAGCTCCCTATGTAGCTCAGGTGAACCTGCAACTCAAAGCAATCTTCCTGCCTCTGCCTCCTGAGTGCTGGGATTACAGGTGTGAGCCACCATGCTGGGCACTGTGGTACATGATGCGGATTGCTGGTGGGAATGAATCACTATGCCCAGTATTGTTTCATGTTGTCACCATGGATCAAACTCAGGCCCTTGAACTTATGAGGTAGGTACCAGAACCAGTGAGCTAAATCCCCTGGCCCGGCCATTGGTTTTGCATAGATAGTTTTATCAGATTAAGATTAAGATAATCTATTCCAATTTTCTGTAAGATTTTTTATTATGAATGGGTACTGGATTGTATTGAATTTTTTTTTTGCACCTATGGAGATGATCATATGATTTTTGTCCTATTCATTCATACAGTGTATTATATTAATTGATTAATGCATGTTGCACCATCCTGGCATTCCTGGGATGAATCCAACTTGGTCAGGATGTATAATCTTTTTGATAATTCTCTGTATTCTGTTTGCCAGGATCTTATTGAGGATTTTTGCATCGATGTTCATTAGGGATATTGGCCTGTGTTTCTCTATTTTTGGTTGGGTCTTTCTCTGCTTTTGGAATCAGGGTAATGGTTGCTTCCAGGAATGAGTTTGGGAGTACTGCTTCCCTTTCAGTTTCATTGAAGAGTTTCAGAAGTAGAGGCACTAACTCTTCTTTAAAAGTTTTATAGAATTCAGCAGTAAAACCATCAGGTCCAGGGCTTTTCTTTGTTGGCAAGTTTTTAATTACATTTTCAGTTTCACAGATTGTTATTGCAGTATTTAACATTTCTATATCTTCTTTATTCAGCTTTGGAAGTTCATATGTGTCTAGAAATCTATCCATTTCTTCTACATTTTCCATTTTATTGAAGTATAAATTTTCAAAGTAGGTGTTTATTATCCTCTGAACTTCCTCTGGGTTGGTAGTAATTTCTCCGTTCTCATTCCTAATAGCATAGATATGGGCCTTTTCCTTCCTTTGTTTAATGAGGTTGGCTAAGGGTCTATCAATTTTGTTTATCCTCTCAAAGAACCAACTTTTCTATTCATTGATTTTTTTGAACCGTTCTCTTGGTTTCTATTGCATTAATTTCTGCCCTAATCCTTATAATTTCTTGCCTATTGCGAGCTTTGGGTTTGTTTTGCTCCTCTCTTTCTAGTTGCCTGAGGTGCAGCATTAAATTGTTTATTTGAGCTTGCTCCGTTTTCTGGATGTAGGCTTTCATTGCTATGAATTTTCCTCATAGAACTGCTTTCATTGTATCCCATCAATTTCTATATGTTGTAGTGGGGTTATCGTTTAGTTGTAAGAACTGCTCAATTTCTTCTCTAATTTCTTCTGTGACCCATTGGTTGGTCAGCAGAGTGTTGTTCAGTTTCCATGTGTTTGTGAAGATCCTGGGCTTTCTTTTGCTATTCAGCTCCAATTTCAGGGCACTATGGTCCGACAGTATACAAGGGATAACTTCAGTCCCTTTATATTTGCTTAAACCTGTTCTATGAACAAGCACATGGTCTATTTTGGAGAATGATCTATGAGCAGCTGAGAAGAACGTAAATTCTGACTCTGTGGAGTGAAATACTCTGTAGACATCTATTAAGTCCATTTGCTGAAGAGTCTGGTTGAGCTCAAGGATTTCCTTAGTGACTTTTTGTCCAGTCACTCTGTCTCTTTGTGACAGTGGGGTAATGAGGTCCCCTACTATTATTGTATTTGAGTTTATCTGGTTTTTCAAGTCCGTTAATATTTGTTTTATATAGTTGGGTGCATTAGATTTTGGAGCATAGATATTTAAGATTGTGATTTCTGGCTGCTGAATTTTTCCCTGAACTAAAAGATAGTGTCCATATTTATCTCTCTTTATCAGTTTTGGCTTGAAGTTTATTTTGTCTGCAAATAAAATCACCACTCCTGCTTTCTTGCTGTTTCCAGTCGCATGGAGTATTGTTTTCCATCCCTTTACTTTCAGTCCATGGGTTTCTTTCTGAATTAGGTGTGTTTCTGGTATGCAGAAGATTGTAGGATCTTCCTTTTTGATCTACTCTGTCAGTGTGTATCTCTTAATTGGTGCGTTGAGTCCATTGACATTAATGGTTATGACTGATATAGGTAAATTTAGTGCTGCCATGTTTTCCTGTTCTTGGCTGTGTTATTCTACTTTTGCCCTTTTCCCATCAGTTTCCTGTTTGTTCCCATGGGTTGACTCAGGTAGGTCTCATGGATTTGTAACTTTCCTTATTTTTCTCCAAGATATTCTTTAAAAAGTTTTGGAGCACAGGTTTCATATTTGTGAAGTTTTTCAGGTGTTCTTTGTCATGAAAGTATCTTATTTCCCCATCAATTCTGAAGGATAGTTTTTCAGGATACATTAGTCTGGGTTGGAGGTTGTTTTCCTTTAGGGCTTGGAAGACTTCACTCCAGGCTCTTCTTGCATTGAGTGTTTGAGTTGAGAAGTCCGCTGTGATCCTGATGGGCTTCCCTTGGAATGTAACTGTTTTCTTTTCTCTGGCTGCTTTTAGTATTTCATTCTTTTTTTGGATATCTGGGACTTTTATGATGATATGCCTTGTGTAGATTTTTTCATGTCATGGGCCTGTGGTGTTCTGTATGCTTCATATATTTGTATGTCCAATTCTTTACCTTTTTCTGTGAAGTTTTCTGCCATTATCTGTGTGAATAGCTTTTTGATGTCTTTAGTATTGTCTCCTGCTTCCTCAGTGACTCCAATCAATCTTATGTTATTCTTCTTTGAATCATTTAGAAGCTGTTGGATTGACTTTTCATTATCGCTTGCTTTTTTCCATAGATTATGCTTTTCCAGTTCATTGGTTGAGATCCTGTCTTCTAGGTCTGAAATTCGGTCTTCTGCCAAATTCATTCTATTGCACAAACTTTCATTTTCTTTCTTAATTTCCTGGACTTCTGCTTGTAGGTGTTGAAAAGGTTCCATTGCTTTTGCTATCTTGGATTCTATCAACTCCATGATTTCCTCTTTAGCTTTATTAATCATCATGTTGACAGTGTCCAATATCTCTGCTTTCATCTCAGAGATCAGTTCTGATTTCCATTTTACTAGATCTGCTTTG
>PVIR01027847.1:0-22533 GCA_004026965.1 Petromus typicus
TTTTTTTTTTTTTCTGAGCATGTTAATACATGTAGGGGGAGGGGGAAGGAACGACCAATACTTCATTACGAGTATTTACCAAGTGCGTTGCAGGCACAGGAGGC
Organism: Petromus typicus; assembly: GCA_004026965.1. Taxonomy (NCBI): domain Eukaryota; kingdom Metazoa; phylum Chordata; class Mammalia; order Rodentia; family Petromuridae; genus Petromus; species Petromus typicus. Next base: position 105 of record PVIR01027847.1, read on the forward strand.
AGGAGACAGCTGATGGCGGAGGGTCCTCAGAGGCAGGGCAGCAGGACAGAAGGCATCTGGGCTGATGGGGAGGCTTCCAAGAATGCATCCTGGCTTGCAGGGTCTGCCTGTCCTTGAGGTGTACGTCTCACAGCCTCAGCTTCTGGCTTGGAGCAGCCTGCCTCAATGCTTCCTGGAGCTCTGGAGAGTGTCCCCCTCCCATTGGTTTCAGGGGCTCCACCTCGTTCTGGGCCAAATGCCTTATCTCTTCCACTCAGTTGACCATTCAACCTTGTGCTGAGGGCCCCTGGCTCAAGCCTTTGTTGTCACTATGACCCTCCCATCCTCCCTCAAAGAGTCTGGGACTCCCTAAACATGCATATGAACTTGACCTCCAGGAGCCTGGAAATCCGCAGGTCCTGAGGGCCGAGGAAGCATGGAGTGAGTTGTTCCTGCTGGGAGATGCTGCATTCTGGACGGCGGTGTGGGACCAGGGGACACACCAAGCAGGCAGTGAAGCCTCGAGGTGCCCCGCACAGCCTGTGGAAGCCCTGGCACATCTCTTTCTGTCATGAGGACACAGCATCTGGGCTGCTGGGCCAGGATGCAGGCAGTTCACAGAAGGTGGAGAAAGAGCGAACTCCAGGATGTAAGTCCTATGTGGTCCAGGTCTAGACCTACGTGGTCCAGGTCCAGGCCTCCATGATGTCCTTGGCTCAAGTTCAAGCACATGCAGAGACAGAGAAGCAGAGAGATACTAGGAACCAAGGCACCTTGTCCCCTGATACTCTGGCTGCCACTTGGCAGCCTTTTGACCCTGAGTGAACCACATTTTTAGTAAGGTTGAGCAAGAGCCTCTCAAAGGGCCCAGTCTCCAGGGGGCCTCAGGATGGCTGTGAAGGCCTGTCCCCAGGAGCCATGGATGAACTAGTTCCTGTGTGGCGTTTCCTCTGATGTGACATCAGCTCATAAGACCCTGAGACACGGCTCACTGAACTGTCCCATCCTCTCCATTCTCTCAACAAGGACTTCCATTCTGAAGCTGTGATGTGCCTGGGATTTTCCTGCAATCTGCAAATCCCTGTGCCCTCAGAACTCAGCTTCTGCCAGATTAGACCTTCTCTGTGTGGCTCCGGACTTCAAGGCCCAGACCAAAGCCTAAGGCATGGGGAGGTGGGCTTTGATTCTATGCCAAGATCTTTCTAACCACATGAGTGGCACCAGAGAGAAAAGAGGTTTATTCAGCTTGTAGCTGGAAGCTGGAATGTCTGAAATTAGGGGCCCATTTATTTGGTCTCTGCTTATGCATCACAGCAGGATGAGGGAGAAGAGAGAGAGAGAGAGAGAGAGAGAGAGAGAGAGAGAGACCTCACAGCCCAACAGGAAGCCCTCAGAAGTATGCTACTTCCTTCCAAAAGCAAGGTGTACCTAATGTCCTGCCACTAAGCTCCGCTTCTTAAAGGTCCCACTACATCCACATGTGAACCCTTAAGGGACAAATGACACCCAAGCCATAGTACATCCTTTGAAATGTGGGCAGTACCTGGGCTTTAACCAACATTATACAGCAAAGGCGGTAGGATGTCACTTCCGTGATTACTGGAGATTATAACATTTGTCTTGCCCAGAGACTCTCCTCTAGCTGGCTTTGATGGTCCAAGTGACCATGCTGAGGAGGCCCCGTGGAGTAAGGAGCAGAGGGTGGATTCTGCCCCACAGCCACCAAGAAACTGAGGCCCTCAGCGCAGCAGGCTACAAGCAGCAGAATGCTGCCTGCAACCGTGTGGGCTGGAGGCCGGTCCCGCCCCAGCTGAGCCTCAGACAAGCCTGAGCCCTGACTTTGATCAAAGCCCTGACCTTGATCACAGCTCTCTGTGGAGATCCTGCAGCAGGAGCCCTGCCGAGTCACATCAGACTCCTCCGGCCCCACAGGGACCATGAGATAACACTTGTGTGTTCTTTGAAGCTGCATGATGTTGTCGCCATCAGAGCTGCTGGTAACCAAAGCAAGATGTTGTCAAGGCGCCGTGTGCATCAGCCAGGAAACCAGTCTCTCTCTCTCTCTCCCCTACTGGGAGTTGAACCTGAGGATGTCTCCTAGAGCTGCATCTCCAGCTTCTTTTCAGTTTTTAATTTTGAGACAGGGTCTTGCTAAGTTGCCCCAGCTGCCTTGAACTTGAATTTGCAATCCTCCTGCCAAAGCCTCCCAGACAGCTAGCAGTTACAAGTGTATGTACCATCATGCCTGGCTCAGACTAGCTCACATAAAGCCCCTTCCTGGCCTGGAGAGTTGATGGCCACCCCTTACTTTTTTTGTTCTGCCTTGTGCCTAGCAGGGGACTCTAGGCACATCTATGTAGTGAAGTGTTGCCTTAGCCAGCATTCGTGCCTCAGGGAAGTGACCAGGCTGACCTACAAGGAGGCTGTGCCTGAGCACTCCAGTGGAGGCCAGAAGCCAGGTCTGGGCTCCCGCCAGCTGCTCCTCCCCCATGACTCTGGGCGCTGTGCACTTCACTGATCAAACCCACAGGTTTGTGCAGGTCAAATGAGCTGATGTGACGGCCGTTAAGGAGCCCACAAAGGTAAGGAATTGTTATTATTTGTTATGAAATGTCACAAGCATTCCTGCTGCTTGACTCATGAGCCTCTGAGACTGGGGAGCATTTCCCTTCCAAATAAGGCTTTTCTCAGGAGTCGCAGGTCTCCAGGCCAGACTGAAGGCCGTGCATCTCTCACCTGTCCTCCCTTCTCCCTGTGCAGAGAAAACACCCAAGGAAGAAACGCCTGCCTCTGTGGAGCTTGCGGTGTGGCTTGGCTTCAGGGCCAGCAGGCAAAGGCATCTTTTTGATGATTGTGGGTGAGGACTGTGGTGGACTGGCTTCTGCGTCACAAAGCGAGGCAGATAGGACAGGATAGTGGCAGGGAAGTGATGGATTTTTCTCACCAAGGTGTCAGAAATCAATGCCTTTGCACGTTGCCTCTCCACCCTTTGCAGCAAATCTTGGTTCAGATAAAAACTTCAATTTCATTGTGGAGGCAAATTTTCTATAAAAGCCATCAACACTGCCTCCTGCTCTTGAGCCGGTGCCCTTGTGACTTTCTGGGATTGTCAGGCAGCCAGAGATTGTGGTAGCTATGATATTATGTTGCTTTCATTAAATATTTAAAAGTTGGTGACCTTTTCATTTATTTATCTATTTTTAATACACTGAGTGACTAGTATATGCAGGCACCACTACAGGTTTGCAATAATGAGCCAAAGAGACTGAGTCCTTACGTTTAGGGTGCCCATGCGCCATTAGGAGACAGATAAACATCCACATTGTCACCTGGCACTAAATTCTACCAGGAGCAACGAAGCTGAGAGAGATGTGTGACAGCACTTGTTCTTTTGGGTCATCCATGACAAGCTATGGCCTGCCGTAATCTTTATTTACGAAGTTTAGTTGGAAACACATTCTTGTTCCTCTCTTGTCCATCGGCTGTGACCATTTTTGAGTTGACAACTTGCCACAGACTGTTTGGGTTTCAAAGCTGAAAATATTTGTCATCTGGCCCTTCTCAGAAAAAAGTTCACCAGTCCATGAGAATGGTGTGGACAGGGAGGGCAAGGGAGAGGCTGGAGCAGATGTTGAGAAGAAGAAACAGCAAGGTCATTACCCACGTAGGAGAAGGTGCCAGGTAGGAGGGAGTGATGAGGGGCTGGTGGGAGCCAGCAAAGGGGTGTTCAGGGAGCTGGGGCTGCTGTGCTGGAGGTGGACATATGTGGGCACTATGTGGGCAGGGGCTGGGGCCCAGGGAGCCCGTGCAAAGGGCAGGGTGGGGGATGCAGGAATCAGGTTGTCTCGAAACCCAGCAATAGGTTGGGCCTTGTATTAGTCAGCTGTGCTGAACACTGTGCCTCCCACAGTTTAAAGGAGGAGAGGCTTATTTACCTTGCAGGTTAGGTGTTTCTGTTCTCGGTGAATAGGCTCTATGGCATGAATATCATGGCGGAAGGGGTGGTGGGGCAAAGCTGCTCAGCTCATGGCAGCCAAGAAATAGAGCAAGGGGCAGAGCCAGAGAGGAAGGAGCGGGGCACATATAGTACTCAACGCCATGCTCCTACGAGCCTCCTAGATACACCCAGAATGTGTGCGAATGATCTGCTAAGTGCCTCTTAGTCCAGTGAAGTCAGAACACCAGGACTAACAGTCACAGGGGAAGATAAGGAGGGGCTGGCCTAGAGGAACTTACAAGGCCAGGCTGCCAGGCCTCGCCAAGCCTCAGCAATACATGTATGTCTATTTTTAATACCATGGACGGATAGAGGAAGTGACTTTCTAGAGACTCTTGCACAGGGCCAGGAGAGCAGCCAGTCTCTCATGTTCTCTACCTAGTTCTTTTTCCAGAGCTCTGCCTGGCACTAGATGAGTGCCTGCCAGTCCCCTGGACTCCCGGTGGCCATCAACATCAAGTTCACCTCTTTTACCTCTTATGGTCCAGGCCAGGATTTCCTCTTGTCCAGACATAACCTTAGAGGCCCCAGATTAAGTGTGGGGACAGACTAGCAAGTACCACTCCAAATTCATCAGACTCTCACCCCACGGTTTCCCCCAGCTATGAGATCAGACTTGCCGGGGAAGCTGAGCTGAGGGCCTTGGAGCTCCTGGGACGGCTTTCATCACCTCTAATGATCAAATATCAACAACAGCCTCCTAATAGGTAATCTCCACGTTACTGTATTTACACTAATTAGTTCATAGCCATAGTGCCAATCCCGAGATGAGCACACAGGAGAATGATTCATGGCAGAAGGGGAGACAGCCCAAATCCCCTAGGCCATCACCCTCCCGGCATGTAAACAGGGGCTGCAGGCTCCCACAAGCAGCCTGGTACGTGAGAGTTCTTCGGAGAGGCAGTGAGCCCTGCTGACAGCTTGCAGCGGGTGCCCCTATCTCTGTCCCGTGCCTCCAGGACCCTCAGGGTGCTGCAGTCACAGTGTGAGCCTCTGCCTACCCCAGTCTGCATGGGAAAACCTGGGATCCCTGAGATCGAGGCTATATCCTGCCCTGGAGATGCCCAGGCAAGGTTTGGAAACTGGGTGGGGACCATGGGGTGTGCTTTGCTGAGCTCTACAGATGTGAGTGGATTTGTCTCCTTATAGATAGTTGGAGGAGTTCCTCATACTGTGTGGGGCTGTGACCCCAGAGGCTTTGGTCTGGGAGTCCACCTGCAACTGAGGGTGAGGGCAGAAAGAACTGTGAGCTGGAAAAATAAGGGAGAGTTTAAGTCACCTCCACCTTCAGAGAGAAACAACATCCGCCTTGTGGAGAGGCTGTAGGAATCCTTCACTTAGTTTTTTTTAAATAGTCACATTAAGATATAATCCATACAGTATATGTTATGGGCTGAATTCCATCCTTCAAACACTCATGTTGAAGGCCTGCTCCCCAAGTTACCTCAGAATGCAAGTGGATTGACAGACAGGGCCTTTGGGAGGTGTTTAAGTTCAAAAGACGCTCTCATGGTGAGCCTACCCCAGTGTGACCAGTATCCTATAAAAGGGGGAATCTGGACCCACAAAGACAGCCCTGAGACACATGCAGAGGGGCCACCACATGGGGACCAGGGGAAGGGCAGCCTTAGGGAGCCATCTGCCAGCCACTTGATCTGGGTCTTCCAGACTCTAGAGCAGCAAGGAGACAAGTTCCGTGGTTTTATCGACTTGGTGTCTGTTTCCCACTAGGACAGAAGACTAATACCCCATGCAGCTCTGTGTCAGCCGTCCAGTTCAAAGTCTCTCGTGTATCTTCCAGGACCTGTGGCCACCACAGATCATCAGTGCCTGGGCATTTTGTCCCCTCAGAAAGGCCCTTTGTGCCTGTTACTGCATCCCTCACCCCATCTCCTCTCCCTTGGCCCTAAGTAACCACTTTTCTGCTTTCTGCCTCTCTGGACCTTTCCTATAAATGGCAGCAGCTCCTTCTCAGGCTAGTCATGTTGTGGCCTAGGTCTGAATCTCCAAATGATACCTTGTGTCACCATGTGTCAGTGGGTGGACATCAGTGCTGTTTCTACCTTCTGGCTGGGTGACTGATACTTCTGTGAACATCTGTGGGCAAAGTTTGGTTTGAACATAATACCTTCATTCCTCCTGAGTGTAACCCGGAAGTGGAAGTGCCAGATCATGTGGTAACTGGGTTAAGACTTCAAGTTATTTCAGGGACAGGCTGCAGCAACAGGAGATAGGATTCCCCTAGGGTTATTCAGCAAGGGGCCTGGGGCACTTGTTACAGACAGAACCTCTGGGGATGTTTTTACTCAGCCATAGGGTGAACTGGGCAAGGCCAGAAGTGTTGGGGGAGGGTGGGGAGGAAGCCGGACAGAATCTGAAAGCCCCTGTCTTCAAATTTTGTCCAAGAAATTGAAAGTCTGCCAACTAGAGATCCATCCTTGTTAGAGGACGAAAGGTAAGATCATGACAGTCATATGACTAGAAATTAAATTCATGCCAAGAATTTAACTCCTTCATGAAGCTAGCAGCTTGCTGGTTGGAGGTTCAGAGGCAGGACGTGGGCATCAGGGACACAGAGCTGGTCTGACCAGGCTGGCCTGGTCAGTATCCACAGCAGTCTACTCTGTCTGATTGGATCCATTGAGCACAATTCATGCCTGAGTCTTTGGATGTGGGGCTTTTGTATCATTACAAGCTGCTGCAACTTACACAGTGGTCACGGTGTTGAGCAGGACCCAGAGTGACTGACCTTCAGCCAGGAGGGCAGTGTGTGGAGCTGGCTGTGCCTTCCTGATATCCTGGAGGCCTGAGCAGGATAGACCCAGGGCTTTGGGTTGGCAGGCCTGGAGCCATCTCAGAAACTTGACCATTCTCCAAGCAAGTCCTAGGGGTGTCCAGCTGGGAAGACATCTTCTGGTGACAGGAGGCAGGAAGACAACCCTGGAGGTCACCCACAAAGAAGGGTGGGGCATCTTCCATCTGGCTCAGCTCAGCCAGGCTCAGTTATGACAAGTGGGTGGCCGCAGGTCTGTGAATTTTGGAGTAAAGTCACTTCGTCATCACTGGGACATTAGATTCCAAACTGCAGAGCAGAGGAAATGTGATTTCCTAGGCTTCCTTTGTGGACAGCCCTGTTCATAGCTAGACGATGCTTCTTCCCACATTGCTCAGGGTGGTGGAGTGTGGGGGTCCTGGTCAAGGTGCCCCAGAAAGCAGGGCTGAGGACTGACCTTGTGGGCAAGCTGCCTTCTGCAAGAGGTCCTGTTACCTGCTGACTGCAGGGGCCGAAGCTGCCCGGCTTCCTCCTCCCTCTTCTTTGCCTCCTCAGCCACCATCTGAATAAATTTGCAAAGAATATTATCAAACATCAGAGGCAAAGGACGTCCTCTGTTAGTTTCTCCATGGGACAAATTAGGACCTGCACGGGGCACCAGGTCCCCACGTACTTGAGGCCTCTGTATATCTTTATCTGTCTCTGCTTGGGGAAGCAAAAATACTACAGTACTTGACAACCAGGAAGCAGAGCAGAGAGGAAGGGGTGAGGAACTAGACGTAATGTCCAAGGTCATACTCCTTTAGCCTATGTGGGGCTCTCCTTTAATACCCTGGGTGGCACCAAAGCCAATCAAGCTGCCACGGTGCCCTAACACTGAGTCTACTGATTCAGATGCCAGTCTCTTCTGGAAGTAATATCTGGCATCCATGACCTGGACAAGTTGGCACCTGAGATTAACCATCACCCCCCACCCCCGACTGCATCATTTGATAACCTGAGCCAGCTGATTCCGGTAGATGTTGCAAGACAGCACAGTACCCTGCAACCAGCTGGCTGTGCCCTTCTTCTGGTAGGAGCAACAGAGACTCTCTGAGTGGGCTGCACCCCAACACCCCGCAGCAGGACATTAGCAGAGAAACAGCAGGCATTGTGTGAGTGGGGACAGAGAAGAGGGCTTTGTGGCATAACTGTCCTTTCATCTTTCATTTGGACTCCTTGAAGAGCAGAGCCTGGCTTAGCACTTACCTCTGAGTACAGATGGCCCTTGTCATGTGGATTCTGCCTCTGTAGATTCAGCCAGTGGTGGATAGAAGATGTTTAGGGAGAAAATACTCTACAACAATAAAAAAGAATAATGCAATAATGAAAATGATGCAAATAAAAAATCAATATAATAACTACTTATATAGCATTGCATTATATTAGTTATTATAATAAGTTGTCCAGAGATAATTTAAAGTGCACAAAAGGTAGTTTTTTGGGTGTAGTGGGGGTCTACTGGTGAGTGAACTTATGACTTTTGCACTGAGCTACACTCTAGCCCTCTTTTCTTTAATTTGAGACAGGATCTTGCCAAGTTGCCCAGGCTGAACTTGAATGTACAATCCGCCTGCCTCAGCCTCCCAGAGTGTGGGGATTATAGGTGTGTACCACCGTGTTTGGCTACATTTGCCGTTTTATATGAGGATTTTGAACACCTGCAGATTTTTATCTTCTCAGGAAGATAAGGAACCAGACACTCCTGGCTATCAGGTTATCTTCTACAGGTGGAAGGTAGCTGGGCTGGGTTTGGAATGAGAGCTGCTTCGGGGGACACTTTTGGGGCCTGCTCAGGGCAAAAGACTCAGGTATGGGGAGGACCAATGTGCCCCGAGATGGAGTGGAGCTGAGGCTGGGCTGCTGTGAGGCCTGGCAGCATGCCCTCCCCACCGTCCTGGGTGGGCTGCATGGTCCTCACTCACCTCATCTCCTCTTTGAATTTCCCCAGAGGCACTGGGGGACGCTGACTGCCCATTGTCCTTTCATTGTGTAAAGGCACCACCCTGTGTGCCCTCCCTGTGCCCTCCTCACAGGGGAAGCTGGAGTGAGAGAGGCCACCTGCCTGGGACCTGGCAGCTGGACGCATCGTGCTGGGCCTGGGAGGACGGGAGCTCCAGCCCCAGTACTTGCCTTCCGAGGAGGGGGAAGGGCCATCTCCAGACCTGCTTTCGCTCCTGGAAAGTGAATGTGAAATACACACTCAGGAGGTGTGGATTCAGCGGTGAGGGGGTCCCTGAGAGAAGAGGGGTGCATTCCATAGCTGGGCTGCAGGCTGCACAAGCTTACTGACAGGCTTCTAGGACTGGCCCTTAACCTGTGTGCTGGAGGGATAGTGGGGTGCCTAGGGGCCGGTGAGTGGTCTTGGGTGTATTCTGGGCTTCTGACCCCTCTCATCACATACATTTGGACTGATCCTGCCTTGTCTCACTCTGATCCAAATATCCCAGGCTCTGCTGCTCTGGTTGCAGCCCCAGCTCTGGATGAAGAGGCTGAGGCCTCCTCGGCCCAGGACTAGGAAGGGCTTTTGGCACAGTGTCAGGGGCCGGCCGGCATGGCCAGGGAGGTCTGATGAAGAGAAGAACAATCCCCAAGAGGTGGGCGCTGTTCCCATTTTAATCTTTCCCTTTTGGCAGAAACTAACTTTTCTGTAAAAACAATGAAAAACCGGGGTGGAGTTTCCGCCTCTAGCGGCTCAGCACTCCCGCGAGGAGCTCTGGTCAGTGAGTCTGAGGAGGGTGCCCCAGCCGCCCACTGGCCAGCCAGGTCACTGCTTGACTCTGGCCCTGCTGTCTTGAAGCCCTGCCTGCCACGCAGATAGCCACCCTGTGGCCTAGACATTCTAGTTCACTGTTTCCTCACAGGGCTGGCCTGGCTGAGCCATATCCTGGGGACTGTAGAGAGTGGGCTGGGCTGCATGGCCAGGCTCGGAAAGGAGTTTCAGTTAGCAGAACATTTCACTCAACTCCTCATGCCAGGCACAGATAGGACCAAATATCTGTACGCAAGTGGCTCCTTGCTGCCACTCCCCAGCTGGAGCCTCAGCTCTGGGCTGCCCTCCTGGGGACCCGTGTCTCTCACTGGGCTTTCTGGCTTCCCTTCGTGTTTCATAGTGCCTTCCACTCTCAGCTGTGGTTCAGAGAATCTGGTCGGACATCTTACCTCTGTGCTGCTCAGCAGCACCTGGGAGATGTCAGAGTCAAGTTGTAGAGGGAAAGAGGCTCCAAGAACTGGGGTTCCTTGAGGAGCTTGGGGTACAGAATCTCGGGTGCGAGATCTTGGGCAAAGCAGACTCAGCAACAGGGAAACTGGGTGATAACCAGGGCCGGTAAGGATGGGGAGCCCAGAGCCGCCTGAGAAGACAGCGCCACCCAGAGGGCACTGTGCAGTGGCCCCCCACATACCAGCTCTCTGTTCCTTTGTACCGAGGCTGCGCCAGCTGGCATCTGCCTCTTCATGTTTTTGTAATGCAGTTCTGTGTGTAGGGAAAGCTTCTAGAATGAGGCTCCTCGAGGACGTGGGTGCAGAGACGCATTCCTCCTAGTGACAGATAGGATATTCTGGTCCTCAGCCATGACAAAGTCCCTGAGAAGTGAGGGATCTGGTGCTTGTCTGGGGTGAAAGGCCTCAAGAGGCCAACAGTAAGCTTAACATTTTGCAGGTGGGGAAACTGAGGAACAAGAAAGAAACTTGCCCTCAGTCATTCCCTGATTCCCGCCTGAGGCCTGGAGCTGTAGTCCAGGGCTCTTGGCTCTTGCAGCTGCCCTCCCCATCCAACATGCCAATTTGGGCCAGGTGGGTCCACCAGGGCGGAGGGAGAAACACCCATGTTTGCACGTGCACACTCATGCACAGGCAACAGGCCGCTTCTGTTGTCAGCAGAGGCAACTTAGCCGGGCGGAGGCTGCGGGCCCTGGGGGCTTGGGGAGGATGCGCCACCAGCAGCTGGGAGGCCCCAGTAGGCAGGTCTCCCACAGATGCTGGTCTCTGTTTCCATTAGAGGAAGATTTCAATTAAAATAATTACAGATACAACAAAAAATCACAGTAGAGAGCGAAGAAAAAGGAGTTCAGTTAAATGCAAATATATTCAGAATGATGTTATGAACTCCGCTCACCCCCTATGAAATTACCCATTAACAATTACATGCTAATTATCCACCTTTTCATTGTTTTAGAGAGGAAGAGATTCATTCTCACTAGAATTGAGTAGATACCCAGAAAATCATGCCACGTACTTCACAGTGGACCAGTAGACCTCTACCCTTTGATTAAATCACCAGGGTGTTGAAATGGCTCTGCAAAGCTGAGGGCTTTGCCTTCAGACAAACAAACAAACAAGCAAACAAGTAAACAAACAAACAAGCAAACAGAAAGGAGCCTTGGTTTTCCACAGGGAAGGCTTTTTTTTTCTTTTTAATCTAGATAGGATAAATTGCAATGGCTGCTGGGGCCTTGTCTGGATTCTGCCTCAATGAGCGGTGTGCAGGGGCCTTTTGAGTGACTGTTGTCTTATTTGTACCATTTAATTTAATGCATTTTATTTTCCTCCGTGGTTATGGGGGCTCTGATCTCTTCCTGTGCCCTGAGCTCCTCTTGACGCTGGCTCCTCACAGAACTGTGGCTGTGGAAGCTGAAGGGTGTGATGGGGTGGCTGCTGTGCGGTGGAGGCCCTTGGCGACGGCCTGGGTGATAGGTGAGGCGGGAGGGCAGCACCTGGGGGCGGGACACTGTCCACACATCTGTCCCAGCCAATCCATCTGGACTCCTAGGACTGTCCGGCTCTCAGAATCAGCTCCTCCTGCAGCAGGTGAATTTTCCACTGCTCCAAGTTCCATCCTAGTTCTTTGGGCCCCGCTGTGGGCTGAGCAAAAGCAAAGAGACCCTTTGTCAGGGCGACAGCTCAGAATGTAAGAGGAGAAGATGTGGTCAGTCCTGCCGCCCCCAGCACTAGGTGTGACCGAGGACAGGCCAGGGAGTATAGCTAGGTGTTACCTGTGTGGCCTCTCTGGAGATGGGGATGTCATCCCTCCTCAGTCTTAGGGGTCGACTTGTCCAATACCACATAGCTGTCAGGGCTAACTTTTTGCCACAGGTCTCTAAGGCCCCAGGTGCATGACTTCACCGCACTCCCAGATGCCCCCAAGGACATCTGCCCCCAAGGGACCATGTGTGGAGAATGGGGACCCTGGGGGTGTTGCAACTGGAAAACCAAGGAGCTGCCCCCAGCAGGTGCCAAACACAGGAAGTCCTGAGAGTTAGTCGAGTGTCCTTGAGGGGAAGGCGATGCAGGCAGGGATGGCCCCAGATGTCCTGTGGGTTTAGGAATCCTTGGACTGTGGGTCAGGAAGGGGACTGCCCCATGGAGCTCCTTTCAGATGTCCCCAGGCACTGACCGCTCACGCTGGGGGAGTGACCTCAGCCCCCTCCTTTGGGGTTCAAGGTTGTGCCTGTGCCTGCGCAGCCTCGGCTGTGTCCTTCTCTGCCCAACTCCTGGCACCTACACGCTTGGCCAGGTCTCTGCTCTGGGTTAGTCCCCTCCGCTTTCCAATGGCTGGGCCAGCTCTTCTTGGTTCTGGCTGACACATCCCAGGTGCCCTGTGTCCTTGCAGACAGATACTGACCTCGAAGGAAAACTGACTCTGCCTTAGAGATGGCATTTTAAAAAGACAAGTCCATTTGTTTGTTTGTTAATTCATTCATTCATTCATTTATTCATCCATTTGCCTAGTCTAGACCACTTAGCATCTTAGCAAGATGTTGTTTCAAAATAAAAAATAAAAAATAGACTGGAAATATAACTCACTATGAAGATGCTGAGTTTGATCCCTAGTGCTAAAATAAAACAGGACACTGAGGCTCAGAGAGGTTCAATCACTTGTGTAAGACCACACAGCTAAGGCTCCTCTGCACCCTGGCAGGCCAACTTCAGAGGGCCTGACCGCAGTGTGCTTCCTGGGCACGAGATACGTCCTGCGTCCTCAGCAGGAGTCAGCCTGACTTTGGCCCTCCCCTCTCTGCTCCTTGTCCAAACCCCGTCTCTCAGGAGGCGGTTGGGGGGGGTCACACCCCACTCCTGGCCAGGGCCGCAGCTGGACTTGCCTGCTGACTGAGGCCTCTGCTGAACCAGCCCCAGCTCAGCTTCCTCACTTCCCACCGAGGGGCCCCAGCCTCCTGGCTGGTCTCTGGCCTCCTTCCTGCTCTCCGTCCTGCCTGCCCTGGCTACCTGCCAGTCTGGCTCTTCCCACTGCACACAGGCCCAAAGCCAGACTCCGGAGGGTGTACTTGACTTCCAGCCCCATGATCCTGCCCCGCCCGGGCTGCTGGCAGCACTCGGCAACCTGTTGTCCTGACACTGTGCTTCATTGTTCCATGACTCCACTCCTTACTCATGTTTCCTCTGCCCAGAGCACCCGCCCGCACCCCTTGTCTGCTTGGCAAGCTCTTACTCATACATCAAAACCCAGTCTCCAGTTATCTTCCTGCACTCTCTTTCCTTGTTGGGCTACTTCTCACTAATCTGAACATACAATAGATAGCGTTGTCCTTGCCCCCTGCTGATGCTGATCTGCTCCTCAGTCCCTGCCCCCCTTCGGATTCCGAGTTCCCAGGAAGGCACTAGGGCTTGTCTGTCTTCCTCGTGTCCAGCAGAGCCTGGCGTTCAGTGACAGTGGTCAGGTGGAAATGGATGCCCTCGGCCCTGACCCCCTCTGCCATCCTCAGGAGGCTGCTACCAGTCTGTGGACTTGCAGACCCTGGCAAGCCTGTCTGAGGTTCCCCAAGGGCTCCCCTTCTCCCACCATGTCTATACGCCCTGGCTGAAAGGCCACCTTCCCTGTGACTCTGGCTGTTCTCCTGCTTCTCCACCCACAGATGTGGCCACAGTGAGGCCAAATACCACGAGGCAGCATTTGCTCCTGAGAAGAGATGCGTTCCAGCCAAGTTGGCTGGTAAGTGATTTTCTGCAAAGTAGAATAATTGCTTGAATGTTCCCATGGCAACAGAGCCTTTCCTGGAAACCGCTGGAGGTAGAGGGAGGCTCTTTGGCTCTGTTGGGCGCCGCAGGGCCCCGGGTGGGGCCAGCAGAGATGGGGGTGCTGCCTGGCGTCCTGCTCCCTCTGCACACTGCCCTGCTGGGGCCTCTTGCTGCCCTCTGCCCACCTCCCTGGAGCTGGGGATCATTTCCATGCTGCTGCGTGGGAAGTGCTCCTGAGTACACGCTCGCCATTCCCACAGCTTGTCCCCTTCCCCCATGCTGACAGAAAGTGTGGGTCTGGGTACCAGGCATTATCCAGGCAGGGCGTGCACTCACGACGTACCGAGGCTTTGGTTGGCACTGCCGTAGTGCTCTCTAAAAAGGGCTTCTGGAGGCTCTGCTGTTCACCTCCCACTTTCCAGATGCTCACTAAGGCTGGCACTGAGGTGTGACTGGGAGCACAAAGAAGCCAGACGTGCGGCCAGCCATGGTGCAGCACCTTCCCAAACGCTCTCCAGCAGAGGTGTCTTTACCCTGTCAGGAGGCAGGGAGAAGAGGTGACTGTCCCTCAGCCTCCCTGCTCCCACCTGGAACTCCAGGCAGGGCAGCTGCCGGCTGGGGGCGGGGCAGAATGGGCTTGCTGCTGCCACTGCCGTGGGCTGGCTGCCAGGGCGCCTTCCTTCCTGCCCCTACCGAGAATCACGGTGGAGGGACAGAGAAGGACAAGGACCCTGCTTCTCTTAGCTGGTCCCTGGGCCAGGAAAAGCACCAGAACCTACTGGCCAGGGGTTCCTTTGTGTGGGGTGTGAATGTAGATAAGCATGCATGTCAGTGCAGGAGAGTGTGTACAGGAAAATGTGTTTGTGTATGTGAATGTATGTGCACATGTGCACTACGTTAGGGGAACCTATGTGGGTGCACATGTGTGAAGGTATGCACACACACCTGTGTCGGTGTGCGAGACCACAGGGTCTGTGTTTATGTGTGAGTGCACATGTGAGGGAAGGGATGCATGTGGGTATGAGGATAAAAACCACATATGTGAATATGTATGTGAGTGCAGGTGAGGGAGGGAGAAGCACTGCTGTCTCATGATGGGTGTGTGCAGAGACCTCCCAGCCCCTTCCCTGGCCGGTCCCAAGTGGGAGTGGAGAGAGGAAGAGGCAGCAGGACGTGAGCCTTGGCGTTATAGCAGCTCCGCAGTGCAGAGGCCACACCATTCTTGAGTTGGCGTGGGGGTTGGGACTCATGCCCGCTAGTTCTCACTGCAGCACCTCTATCAGGTCTTTGAGTTTTGCCGCTGTGCTCCCTGAGACTCAGGCCAAACACAAGCCTCTGATGTGGTGATCCCCCAAATTCATGACCTAGGGAGATGAGGAGTAAAAGAGGTGTTTTGTACCCCTCAACAAGGGCTGCTTTGGTGTGTCACAAGGCACGGAATCAGGACAATCTCTACATCTGCATCCTAGAAGGAATGCACCCCCCTTTATTTATTTATTTTTTTTTGGAGACAGGGTCTTGCTTTGTAGTTCAGGCTGGCCCTGAGCTCACTATGTAGCCCAGGTGAGTCTCAGACTCACAGTAATCCTCCTGCCTCTGCTTCCCACGTGTTGAGATTACAGGTGTGAGCCACCACACCCGGATGGTGGTGTCTGGTACTTATTTCTGGTGAACATGAGTCAGTACACCCGGCATTGTTGTATGTGGTTACCAAGATCAAACTAGGGCCCTTAAGCTTACAAGGCAGATGCTGGAACCACTGAGATAAATCCCTGGCCCCTTTTTTTTCAGGAGCACCCCTTTTTGAACTTCCATCACAGACATTTTACTGTCTGCCTTCTCTCAAGTTTTAAAGCACACAAAACCATCCACAGGTGCGTTAGACCAAGATGTCCTAAGATGAAGCATCATTGTCCTAGCACATTTGAAACCCTATTGATAACCCTGATGAAATTCAACCAAGTTGAAGGCGGGCCTCTGTCCAGGAGAGCAGGGCAGAGTCAAGGGTATCTGCTGCAACTGGGTGAGGGGGTGTTTGGCTATGAACAGAAACCTGGACCATATGGGGATGAAGTCATGACCTTGGTTTTGGGATGTTGCTCTTGCACCAGTGGGTTTACTACCTGCTGCACACTGATCTCAAGCACCTTCCTCTTCCTGGGAGGGAGCAGATCCCGTGATGTCCTCCCTAGTGGATTGGAGTAGCATAGTGCTTGCCCCTTCCCGAGTTGCCTGTGCCAGATGTCACAACACTGCAAAGGAGCTGAGTCGTACTCTGAATGTCACTCAACTGCCTAGTGCTCTTCACACAATTGGACACAAACCTGTGTTCTTTTCCACCCATTGCTTACTTTCTGCATTTCTGTGATTTTTTTTTTTTTTTTTTTTTGACCAGGAACCAAACTTGGGACCTTGTACTTGTGAGGCAGGAGCTATAACCACTGAGTTAAATCCTTGGCCCAATTTCTGTGATTTTATAAGGACCATACTTTAAAAAAAAAAAAAACAAGCCTAGCTATCATTTGCATAACTGTAACCGGTTGTGCATCTCAGTAGCTGCACCTGGGGGATATGGGAAGCGATCTTTGTTCACCCACTTGGTATCATGAATGGCAAGATGTTTGCATGTATGCAAAAGTGCCAAACTGGGATTTTTACCCACATAATGATCTGGCTAACAAGTTCTTTGTATGTTTACCTGAGCACCACAGGGGGTAAAATACACCCACATATTCTTTGGTTATGAAAACATATATTTTATCATAATGGAATGTGGGTGTGACTCACTGTAGCTCCACCTGGGGAGAGCAAAAACCTATCTGAGCCTTCACTCACTTGGATGATGGCAAGGTGTGTACAGGAGCTCCAAAGGAGAAACAGGCAAGTTTTACCCCTGAATACTTGTTGATAAATTTCTGTGCATTTGAGATTGGTTTTTAAAATTCTTTTTGGCAGAAGTAGCACAATTCAGCCCAAAGGCAAATGAAAAACTAGATTTTCAAGTTTTACAGGAGGTCAGAAGTGAATCATTCATGCATGGATGATGAAGATAATAATGATTTTGGACAGTGAAATGGAGCAAGAATCGACTGATACATACATAGGGAATAGAGACCTCCTTGATTCAGATGATGAAGGACACAGCAATGTGAGGGCATATTTGATTAGATAAAAGGGCCACACAACCAAATGGAGTGACCCAATGTTAGAACTAGTTCCAAAATTATAATGGGGATCTTGGCAGGGGTGAAACCTATTAGACAGGATGATGCCAGCACTGCCATTCAATGTTAGAAGTTTTAACAGATGAAATGCTATATGATGCCATGAAATACATAAAGGCTGAAATACAAGAAAATGTTTCTTATGCACCACTAGCCAGATTCACAAAAGTATTTATTATGATAACTCACTTGCTGAACTGGAATCATTCACAGGTCTGCTGTACTTAGCAGGGATTTCTCATAGTGATTGCAGGAATGTAAAAGAAGTATGGAAAAGTGATGGATCAAACTATAGGATATGTCCTTGTAAATGAGAAGACTTATTTAAAGATTAAATTTCAATTAGAAATTTATCCTGGAACTCAGCTACCAGGTCCTTTTTCATATAGCAATAAACTGAATGATACTATGAAGAGACTTGTTGCTCCTACCTCCTAAACAAATTGGAATGTGACATTTAACAATTGTTTTATCAATTTCCAGTTGATGTTACACTTGCTACCAGAGTACAAATAGACCAACACAGGAACTATATGCAGGAACAAAGCAGAAATTCCAAATGAAATGTTGCAATTTCAAAACAGAGAATCGTGTAGTACAATCTTTGGATTTCAGAAAGATTTACATTGGCCTTGAATATGGCGTAGGAAAATGAACTGGTACTGCTGGTGTCAACATTATACCATGATAGGGAAACCCCGACAAGATGGAAGCCTGAAATGAAAACTTTCTGCAACAAAACCAGAGGTGGAGTAGACATTGTTGATGAGTTACGCGGCAATTATGATGTCAGCCAAAACAAAGCATTGGCCAATGGTTGTGTTTTACTCAATCCTACACATGTGTGGCGTAGTTTGATAGTCTACACAGAAAATAACAAGGGCAAGGTACTCCAGAGAAATTGTCTTAGAGAATTGGGACCGGAACTCATAAGAGATTATTAATTGCAGAGAAAAAACAAGACGCATCTGCCTAGGAAAATCCATAGTTTTTTAAATAATAATTCTGTGATTAATTGTTGTAATTAAAAAAATTAGATCTAAATAAAGAGGCCATACAAAGAGCCATTACTTAGAGAAAAGGTGGGAAATGTAGGCATCCGGACTCTTTCATCTGAGAGTTTTCTGTGCTTTGAAAAAATAAAACACCTTATTCACTATCTACTGTGTATTTGGCACTGAACTTTTGCTCTGACTCTAGGATTTGTCTTATAAACCTTGTACCTTCTCTTCCATTTTATACGTGAATTATTTGTTAAAATTGAATGTGCATTTGGAAAACCACACATTACACACAATTCTCATTCTGAAGGTGCCAGGGCCTCCCCGTCTGGGTTATCCTCAACTTCTTACCATCATTGGTTTGCCAAAGACAGATACCATCTTGATTTACACCACCAAAGTCAAAAAAGAAAAATCCCCAAAAAGGAAACTTACAACATGTCTTCTTTTGTTTCTGCTGCTTCTTTTATTGGCCAAAGGCAAGGGCATACCAGGCCCAGAAGCAGCCTAGGAAGGAAGGGGCTGCTAAGGATGTGGGTACAGGAAGACATGGACTAATTGGGTGTCATTTTCGGGATAATCCATCCCAGAGGTGCAAGAAGATGAATCTTTTTTGGTGACAATAAGAGAAAAATATAATTCTAACCGTCAGGCACTGTAATTAAAAAGTTGCATTTACCTTCTAGGAGGCTGAGGCAGGAGGATCACAAGTTCAATCTAGCCTGAGGAGTTTAGTCAGACTGTCTCAAAATAAAAAATGACAAAAGGACTGGGGATGTAGTCCTAAGGTGTGAAGTCCCTGGGTTCAATCCCCAGCACAGAGGCGGGAGAAGCTGCACTTCACTTCTCAGTTCAAAGAGCAGTAGCCACTTTAAAAGTGACCTCCTGCCAAGGTACAGCCCTCTCTGACTCAGAGGTATAATTACAGGCCTTTCTCTTCCCTCTCCTGCCTTGAACACACTGGAGATTTTCTGTAGGATAATTAGCTGGCTGGGCTGCCCAAGGGTAGGTGGATGTGGCCATGCCAAGCACTTGTAAAGGCAAAGAACCCGTGGTAGCACCAAGGGCACAGAGCACACCCGACCAGATCTCTACTGGAGTGTTCCACTGTTTAATATCATACCGCATGGACCCCACTTTTATGCACTCCCATGCACCTGAAGGAATTAGGAAGCAGTTGGTGCATCGGCAGGATCAAGAGCCTAGGGACCAGGTGACCCTCCTCTGCAGAGAGGCCCCTCCTGGCTGTATGCTTGCTTTCTGGATGCTGAACAGGAGAACAAAGAGGGGGCGGGCCCAGGCCACACCCACACTCTGATCAGTGGCACCTCTTAGCATGCTCCCTCCGCACACGAACAGGGACACGCACGCACACGCATGCGCACATGGACACTCACGTGAGCTGTGAGCTATGCCAGGGCAGAAGCAGCCCAAAGTGGATGAGGCGGCAGGAGCCCCAGCGGGTCTGAGTGTGTCCCCTTTGCCACCATTTTACAGGTTCTGAAGCAAAATATCTTGGGAGATGTTTCTCCTTTGAATAATCTGCGCTTGTGGCCTCACCTCTCTCCTTTGCATACTTCTAGCCTCTGGTCTGTATAATTAAAAAGTGATAGGACATTTGTGGTTTAAAAATTAAAAATAACAAAGAGCCCTTCAAAGGCATCGTAATGGCCGAAACAGAGGAGATCACAGGTGGGAGGTGAAGGGCAGGTCAGGAGGAGCCAGGACGGGCTGGGGGTCACAGCAGGTGCCGGAGGAAAGTCAGCCAGGGGAAGCATCTGCTTCCGCAGCCAGCCTAGGCTCCGACTCAATGGCAGTGGGACAGGTTCCCCCAGACCTGAAGGCACCTGGCTGGAGTATCTAGGGTGGACTGTCCCTCAAAGCCATGGTCAGCTCATCGAGAGGCCTTGCAGCTCATCGAGGGCTCCTTCCCAGACAGCTCCTTCATGGAGCCAACAGCCGGGTGCTGGCCCGAGGCCGGAGGCTCTGCTCTTTCCCTTGTAGACTTCACATGGCTCGTGGGGCTCTCATGGCATGGCAGACCTCCCTGCTGTTGCTTCGGTCAGAAGTAAAGTTGCTGGTGCGTGGTTTCACATCTCCTCCCAAGCCCCAGGGCAGATTTTCCTTGTCCAACATGACTCTGAATGTTGCTTCGTAAGTGCAGAGGGTACTGGAAGAGGAGGAGAAATCTGGGCACTTGCCCTGGAATAAAGCAAGCCATCTGGGCCAGGGGTGGACACGCACACTAGTAAGTCAGGCACTCTGGGCGGCTGAGGCAGGAGAACTGCAAGGGACTTGAGACTTTGCTTCAAAATATAAAATAAAAAGAGCTGGGGTTGTAGGTCAGTACAAAAGTCTTGGGTTCAATTCTCTATCATACACACACAAACACACACACACACACACACACATACGTATGCACACAAACGTGTGTGTAATCAGAAAACAGCCTGCTTCATTGTAAGACCTAATGTCAGGAGTGCTCCCTGGAGGACTCCCCTCCTCCAGCTGCTCGGTGTGGGAAGGAATTGCACTGCTGGTCCTCCACTGCTGCACTCTCAGGGCTGAGGCACCCAGGAGGGAGAGGGCTGGAGACCACATGTGGGATGAAGACAGGGTGGGTGTGGCTGCACATCTGGGGAGCAGAGGAAGGTCCTACCTGGCCAGACCATCTCTCAGTGGGGAGAGGGAACCCAGGGACGATGCTTGTCTGACTGAGTTAACTCACGAAGACACTGACAGAGCCTGTTCTTGGACAGGTCAGGGGATGTAGCTCAGTACAAAGGCCCTGAGTTCAATCCGCAGTACCACAGAAAACCCCAAAACAAACAAAAAACCAGAGATCTTGACCTTGCATGTGATAATGACTCCAAAAGCAAAGCAGAGAAGCCTTTGAAGTAGTGATGTGAAAGGTTATTTGACACTGTGACCCACCAGTCGTGGCAGCTCTTTTCTGACCCTTTGCTGCTACTTGGGCACAGGCTGATTCCAGGCTCTGCGGAGGGCTGGAACCCTGGCCTGGCTCAGAGAGGCAGACAGGCCACGTTGTGTGCTTTCCCTGTGTAAGTCAGAGGCTGTGAGTCATGTGACTGTATTTTTAGCAACAGCCAGGAATCTGCTGCCTGACACAGAATCCAAGGGGATACTCGAACAATTACCATCACAAAGGCAATTAATTTGGATCTAACCCACGGGGCTGGAGCTGACTCTTTGCTCCAGAAAAGGAAAGGGAAAGGAAATCTGTTGGTGCCACAGGCAGTGCCTGGGGTAGAAGTGTCCCGGGGGTTCTCGGGACAGCAAAGGCAAATTGTGCTGGGGCAGGGGGCAGGCGGTATGGCCCTGGGGCCCTGGACATTGTGGATGCCAAAACCTCGTGATCACAGTGAGTCTGCTCCATGTGCGAGGGCAGAGGATGTGTACTTCTTACCAAAGCTCGAGGCCCCCAACAGCCTCCTCTGAGAGTCTTGCTTACCACGATTGTGTATTTCTGCGCCATCATAACCACCACCATCATCGTCATTTTCATGGAGATCTCCACATGCCCCAGAATCTCCACATGTCTTGCTGAACACATTGTGTACATCATCTCATTGTATTTATTCTTTATGATAGCCCTGGGAAGAGACCGGGAAAATGATTCCATTTTGAAGGTGAATAAACTGAGGACTGGAGAGATTTAGGTGTGGCTTCTAAAGATGCGTAGTCCTGAGAACAAAAGGAATTCCCAAAGCTTCCTGGACTTCCCAGTCTCAGTCACGGCCTGAGCAGAGCTGTACGGGAGACAGCCACGACAGCGTGGACAGAAGAGAGCAGACTGTTCCTAGGTCTTGGGAGCTGCTGTCCACCCTGCCCTCACCAACTGTTTTTTAAAAGTAGGTTCTTTTTGAATGAAGGCAGAGATTTCTTTTCAGTCTTTATCTGACTATTAAAATCAGATGGAAATACTTGCAGACCCTACAAAGCAAAGTCATGCAGAGAATAAATGGGACTTGGGGTGTTGGGACACAGGTGCTAGGGAACTAAATGGCCCACCTAGCCTTCCAGAGCTGGGTTGGGTAAGGCCACCGGGCCGTGGTCCTGCCTTCGTACTTACCACTGTGTGACCGCGGGCAGGGCCAGCTCCTCCCTGTCCAGGAGCTGTGGGGGGAGGGGGCGGTGGGTGTGAGTTAAAGTCCATCCTGCAGTGTCTCATACTTTTCAGTGTATCAGTGTTGCACCACCACAGTAACAAGTTGGCATCACTTTGGTGACTTGCAGCAATAGAAGGACTTCAGTGTCTGAGGTGGGGCAGAGCTGTGCCCTTTCTGGTCATAGGAGAGAGAGTCCTTCCTTGCTTCTGCCTGTTTCCAGTGGCCTCTGTGTTCCTTGGCTTGTGGCCGAGGGGCTCCTATCTCTGCCTCTGGGATCTCGCCTGTCCTCCACTTCTGTCTGTATAATCTCC
>PVIR01027848.1:0-22535 GCA_004026965.1 Petromus typicus
GCCCAAAACTGAATTTTTTAAAAAATCTTATTAATAGTAAAACTAAAGAGAATAAAGTAAAAGTTGGAAGAATTAAACTTCTGAGCTTAAGAACTTACCATAAAGCTATAATAATCAAGAAAATGTGAGCTGGATATAGTAGCACATGCCTGTCACCTTAGCCACCCAGGCAGCGGAGGAAAGTGAGGCAGGAAAATCCTAAGTTCAAGGCCAGCCTGGGCAACATGGCCAGAGTTGTATAAAATGTTTTAATTTTTTTAAAAAGCCCTTGTGTTCAAGCCCCACTGTTGCACTCTCTCTCTCTTTCTCTTTCTCTCTTTCTCTCTCTTTCTTTCTCTCTCTCTCCCTCTCACACAAAACACACACACACACACACACACACACACACACACACACAAATGTGTTACTGGCATAAAGACAGACATGCAGATCACAGATAAATGCTCACATTTAGTACTTTGATAAGTATGCCAGGATCACTCAATGTTGTGTTGTAGAGGTGGTGGGAACAACACTGTATTCAATACATGGAGTGAGGATAACTGGATAATCACATGAAAAAGACATTTTGGACGACTATCTCATACTATATACACAAATTAATTCAAAATGAATCAAAACCTGAATATAAGCTTAAGCCTTCGAAATATTTTTAAACATCAGAAAATAAACCTTGATCCTGTATTAGGCAATGGTTTCTTAGATATGTCTCCAAAAGCACAGCAAAAACAATAAAATACATTAGAAATTAAAATGAAAACCTTTTGTGCTTCAAAAACTTCAAGGGCATCCTTGTTAAATCACCACAAAATAGGAGGACAAATTTTGTAAGTCTTATATCCAGCAAGCATTTAGCATTCAGAATATATAAAGGAGTCTCAGAAGTCATCAACAAAATAACAACTCAGTTTGAGAATGGGAAAAGGAATTGAACAAACATTTTTCTAAAGAAGATGTACAGATAAGCTACCACATAAAAGATACTCAACATCACTGAACATTAAGGGAATTAAATCCAAAATCAGAATGATAAATTACATCACAGTCTTAGGAATGGAGCACTTTGCCTCGCTGCCCTCCTGGAGGGAGGGCAGATCGCCATTAGCACTACTGAGGTCAGCTGTGAAAACAGCCCACGTTCCTACTCTGGCTGCATCTGTTCGGACTTGCGTGGCTGACCGACCCAGAAAGACATGCTGCTAGTATTTCCGCATTACAGGAAGAATATAAGCTTCATTAGATAAGAAGGGAGCTTCTTTGAGAGAATTATCCACAGAATGAACAAAATCATGATAGCTCTTTGTATGGAAAGTTTTAAAAAGCCCTTAAAACAAAAGAAATGAGATGAGGTAGGTTCCATCTGTACTACTCCCCTAAAAAAAAAAAAAAGCAGAGAGAAAAAAAAAGAGAGAGAAACGGTTTCTTTCAGCAAAGATGTGGAGAAATAAAAATCCTCAAACACTGCCACAGGGAATATAAAATGGTGCAGTCACTGTGGAAATAGTATGGTACATTAAGTGCGTTACCACATGATGTACCAAGAGAAATGAAAATATCTGTCCACGCAGAAATGTGTACATGAATGTTTACTAGCAGTGTTATGAATTATAGCAAAAAGGTAGAAACAACTGAAATATTGATAATGGATAAATAGGTATGCAAAATGTGATACACATTTACCACGGGGAGTTATTCAGCTGTGAGAAGAAATAAGGAGCCAATACATACAAGATGTGATGCTGTGTGAAAGAATCTGACTACTGTCTGATTCCAATTATATAGAGGAGCCAAAATAGGCAAATCCAGAGAGATGGAAAGAGCTGAGCAGGTGTCAGTGCACAGGGAGGGAAGGGTGAAGAGTGACTCTTTAATGGGTACAGGGTGTACTGCTCGGCTCATGAAATTGGAAAGGTGGTGGTTGCACAACATTTTGAATTGTTCTAAATGTAACTAAATTGTGCACTTTATGATGGGTAATTGTATGTTCTGTGAATTTCACCTTAGTTTTTTTAAAAAATGACACAACACTGAAACACAGTCAAGCTGTTCTTTGAAATGCTATAGTTACCATATTATCCAGTAGTTCTATTCTAAGATACAAACTCCAAAGCATTGCAAACATTATTCTTCACAAAAAAACTTGTGGTAGCATTATTCATTGTGGTAGCACTATTCATAATGGCCCCAAAGTAGAAATAACCAAAATATCCTTCCACAGATAAATGGATCATGTTCTATCCATAAAATAGAATATTATTTAGCAAAACAAAAGAAGCTACATTATAGATGATACTTGAAAACTTTACACTAGAGAACCTAACACGTAAGACCAGAACTTCACATACATGTAATGTCCAGAAGAGATTGATTATCTGAATCAATCTAGGCGATATGGAGAAATTGAGAAAATGATAGCAAATGGGTACAGGATTTTTGAAGGGTAATGAAAATATTCCAAAACTGATTTTGATACTGATTACACAAGTTTGTGAATATTCTCAAGGGCACTGAAATATAGTAGGAGGAAGAAATATTTAGTAAATATTATATACCAGGAGGACCAGAGGAATAAAAATCTAAGACAAAGATCTTTTCCTTGAACAACTTAAGGTCTTGAAGGGAAAAACAAAAGTAAATATATTGTAAAGTGCTGTAGACATTAAGGTTGAAGTATTTGAAGTACTGAAGTATTCATTAAAATTGAACACATATGGAAGCCATCAATTTTACTACTGGTGTGTGGAGAGGTCAGAAGGGATTCATAAAGGAAATTAAATAAACTGAATCTTTTTGAAAGACTAGTAAGCAATTAAGCAGGCAAGGGAGAACAAGATTATTTCAGGCCTGATAAAGGGTACAAAGGCACAGAGGAATAAAAAAGCATGGTCTATGAAGTAATCGGTTTACTCTAGTATAGAGTATGAGAAGGAACAAAGAGACAGGGCCAAAGTGGCACAGGCAGGGGCTCTTTGACAAGCTCTGAAGTTTGAGCTGTCTCCTCTGACCAACAAGGAGTCATTTAAGGACTTCCTCCTAGAAATAAACCTTAGAAAAATGACCTTTGCAGTGGAGAACTGGATGGCTTCTAGCTGATAACGCTGGTAACGGGGCAACCAGTGTAAGACTACAGAATGATCCAAATAAGAAGCGATGAGGACTTAAGCTACAGCAGTTGCAGTGAGCAATGACAGGAGGCCTGGATAACATGGCTGGGAAGACAGTCACAGAGGAGTCAAGTCATGACTGCCAAGGAATGGGAAGAGCCAGCAATGACAAGTGCTAGCAAGAATGGAGAAATAAGGGCAACAAGTGATGGTGAAACTTAATGTCTCAGAAATCTTTATGTTTCTAAGATAATTTTGCTGGAAAAAGTAGAGACAGTGATGATGATTACAGAGCTCTTTGTGGACTGTGGCCCTTTGCAGACACAGAATGGGTTTCAGCAGATCTGTTATTGATTGCAAGTTTATCTGAGGAAGCAGTAGGGGAGAAGGTGGTTGCTTTCCAAGCTACAGTAAAAAGACCCAGGATTCACACATAAAATCAGCATTTTGCCCTCACAGTTTTCCCCTCCCTGTCCCTTTACCTTCTGCCCTACAAATGTGTCATTTTTCACTCACATACACCTTGCAAATTCTTAGATTGCCTTTTTATGCACTATAAAGTACCCACTGCTGTTTGATTTCACCTATTCAAAAATACTGAGAGAGAAGTGTGCCATCACTATGTGATTTCTCCTGACTTTATTCACCTAGGAAAAATCCTAAAACAATTATCAAGATTGTTTTTTCCTTTTGATAAATTTTCAGGACAAAAACAGTTATTGACAGTGGAAAAAATGAGCAGTCTATCCCAAAGTGCATGAGTCAAAAAATGAAAGTATGTCAATATTACGTTTTTATCTTTTTCACACTACTAAACCGGCTGCTGATTTATAGTACTATAAGACATATAACTAAGGCAGCACGGCTGTAGGTCATCTAGGATTCAACATCTCCTCTTTCTCATTTTCTCTTTCTGGTAGTGACTCCTCATTAGCATGCACTTCGACAGAAAAAAAAAAAAATTTTTGTTGAACTCACTGCTCTGACATCCACCCAGAATCTCTCTATGCCAGGTGGAAAAGGCAAGTAATTCATCATTTTAGGAGACTGAGCAGCAGTAGACTAGCAATCTCATCTAGGTTCCTGTCTTGTCCAGGAGGGGGTCATATAAAGACCAAATCTTGCACATGTGCTGAAGAAGCGGTACCTAAGCAGCACAAGCAGTCAGTATCCCACTGCAGCAGAAATATTTTTTGCTGTTTTCAGTGCTTCATTGAATAACTCAGGAAACTAAGGAGTTCTAAGTTATCTTTGCTTCCATTAAGTTCTCTTATGTTATAATTCTAAATAGCAAAAAAAGTCAAAATCAAGTATTTGGAACATCTTTCATTTCAGAGAAGCAGAAGAAAGCAGGTATTATGAAAACCTTTCTAGGGAGAAGTCTGAATGCTGTGTTACATTCGGGCTTACTAAAAACTGTTGTATTTTCCATCGGTGAATTTTCTGGAAGATATAAGGCTTTTTCTATGATCATCTCTTAGATTCACCTGACAAATTTTAGATTTTCATGCTACTTTTAATTGACAATAATAGCTAGATATGTGTGGAACACAGTGTGATGTTTTGCTATACACGTCCATTATAGAATCATTAAATCAGTCTAACATGTCTATCTCACCTATCATATTTTCTGTGGTGAGAATATCAAAGAGTACACTTTTAGCCATTTGGAAATGTAAAGCACATTACTATTTACTATAGTAATCATGCGGTGCAATAGATATCTAAGATGTATTCTTCCTATTTAACTGAACTTTGTACACTTTGACCACACCTCACCTTTCCCTGTTCTTCCGCCCTAGCTTCTGGTAACCGACATTCAACTTTCCCTCTGTGAGTTTGACTTTTTAGATTCTGCACAAGACTGACATGATGCAATATTTCTCTATGACCCTGGCTTGTCTCACATAGCATAATTTCTACCAGGTTCATTCGGGTTGTTGCAGATGGCAGAGTTGTCTGCTTTATTACAGGATAAATGCTACTCTGTTCTGTACACATACAACTTTGTACACATAACACTTCTTATGCATCCATTGCTTGCTACCTAGATTGCTTTCATGTCTTGGATATTGCAAACAATTTGTAATGAAAACGGGAGTACAGACATCTCTTCAACATACGGATTTCAGTTTCTTTGGGCATATACAAAGTGTATATTGCTGGATCATATGGTAATTTTATTTTTAATTTTTTGAGAAATAATCCCTTGTTTTCCAGAGTGGCTGTAGGAAATTATATTCACATCAACAGTATCAAGTTTTTCCTTTGCCTCACACTCCCATCAACACTGTTGTCCTTGTCTTTTTAATAATAGCCTTTACACATGTACGAGATGGCATGTCATTGAAGACTTAATTTGAATTTCCCTGAAAATTAGCGATGTTGAGTATCTTCAAGATATGTGTTGGCTGTTTATTAGATTTGTTTTTAGAAATGTCTGCTTCAGTCTTTTGCTCATTTTTAAATCAGGTTTTTGTTTTTCATGCTATCAAGTTGTTTGAGTTTCTTATGTTTTTTAGTTGAGCCTCTTATCAGATGTATAAATGCTTCTCAATTTACAAAGCGGTTTCCTTTCAGTAAGTTCAGAATAAATTGAAAAATCATTTTCATAGCAACATAAAGTCAAACTAATGTAAAGTGAGGACTATACATATTGTTTACAAATATTTTCTCTCTCTCTATGGGCTTTCTCTTTACTCAGCTAATTGTTTCCTTTGCTAAGCAGATTTTTAGTTTGATTCAATTTCTTTAATGTATTTTTTGCTTTCATTGTCTGTGTTTTTGGGGTCAGAGCCAAGAACTCACTATGCAAATTTGTGAAGACTTTCCTCAGTTGTATTCTAGTAGTTTTGCAGTTTCAGGTTTTTATTTGTCTTTCTAGATGTTGTTAGATAAACTGAATTTCATTCTTTTCCATGTGAATATCCCTAGAATATGTTGTAGAATATCCATACTACTTTTAAAAATAGATTATCCTCCTCTGTAATATATTCTTGGCACGTTGTCTGCTCACTATAAATGTGTAGGTTTTTTGTCTAGGTCCTGTATTCTGTTCCATTGTTTGGTATGCCAATTTTTATCCCATTATTATGCTGCTTTGATTATTATAGCTTTGTAACATATTTTTAAATTTGGCAGTGTGGTACCTCCAGCTTTATTTTTTGCTTAAAATTGCTTTGGCTATTCAGAATTTTTTGTGACTCCATACAAATTTTAAGACTACTTTTTCTATTTCAGTAAAAAAAAGAATTAAATTGACAGAAATTGCACTAAATCTGTAGGTTACTTTGGGTAATGTGGACATTCTAACAATCTTAATCTTTATAGTTTCTTAACATAGGCTATCCTTTCATTTGTGCCATCTTCAATTTCTTTCATCAATGTTTTATGTATCCATGTCTACTGTTTTGGACCATATAATAGGCTAGCCATCACTAGAGAGGGTATCCCTCATCCAAGAGAAGACTGAGGGGCAGGGGAACCTCCTCTGCCAAACTCACTAATGCCCTTGCATCAGCCTGGTTTCACCACACTGAGCTGCTGTGCCTCCCCTGATCTGTCTTTGTTCAACTCTACTCCGTACAACAGGTCAAGTGTCTTCATCACATATGTCCCCCAACAGTTTTTTTGTTTTTTGTTTTTTGGGTTTTTTTGCTAGTGACAGCTCTTCCTTTCTCCCAATAGATTCTAAAATCTACTCCTAGTATACTGAAACTGTTTTCTCAAAAAATACCAGTACCTCATTGATTAACACTCTAGTGGCATCTCATTGGTTTCTCTGTTCGACTTTTGTGCACTTAATCATTCTACATTATTCACCATCTTCCTTTTCCTTCTCCCTCTTAGAACCTCCTCATAATTTGTCACTGGTCTGTCTTCCTCAACTTTTCTTTAAATATTATCCCAAAGTTCAGTTCTTACCCCTCTTACTCTTCATATTCTATACCTCTGGCTCTTTTAAATATAAACAACATAGTTCATTTAGCTGTATGTCTACATCTCAGACATTCTAATCTCCAGATCTGCATATCCAGTTACGTTATGGTCACAAACAGTGTTTGTAAATGTCTTCAACTCGACATTTTTTCTCAAATTTAATTTCTCCGTTATGGATTTAGTCTGTTAATGAAATTAACTAGCTTTCCTGATTTCCTAGCTCTCAAGTAGAAACCCTCAAAATCATATAACCATCAATTAAAATGCCCTACATATTATCTAATATATATATATATATGTATATATATGCACTTATATATTATTTCACTTCTAACTCTCCTTTCTTATGCACAATACACTACAGCCAAAAATAATATTCCTAAACCCCACAGGATTCTGGTTTCCCCTGTTCAAATACCTACGTTTACGTAAAACTCAATTCTAGCATCTCATCCAATAGTCAAAAAAAGGACTTAGATTTCACAATCTTCTCTATTTACTTCTAGTTCAGAAATATTTTATTTCATCCAGTTCAAACTGTTAGCTCAAAATCATTATACCTTTTTGATGACTCTCTATCTTCCATGATTTATTCAATCTGTTCTGCAGATGGACTGTCCTCGGGGATGGACTATCATGTCATCTTCTTCTTCCCCATCACCATAAATCTATAGCACAACATTCTGCCTTAGTTACTTCTCTTTGCTGAGACAAAATACCTAACACCAATATTTAAAGGTTAAGTTTTTAAAAAGGCTTATTTCAGCTCACAGTTTGGAGAGATTTGAGTCCATAATCAGCTGGCTCCAAAGCAGGGTGGCATAGCAGAGGGAGAAACAGTTCTTGGCAGGCAGGATACAGCAAAAGCAACAAGCAGCTAGTAACTGACTGGCCCTCTCTCTGGGCTCTTCTATTTTATCCAGGTTACATACCCTTAGGGCCGGTAGCACTCATACCCAAGGTGGCCTTTCCATTATCCATACTAGTGATAGCTCACACTAGCTTGTACCACACCAATCAGTGGACTAACTTAGTAATCACATATCCTTGATCTCAGCATCACACACTGTAGATTCAACTATCTCTGAAGAGCCCACTTATAACTGAATGAAGCTTTGGGAGGACATCTAGATGTTAGCCATAATGCATCCTGTTCACCTTTTAAGCCTATCTCAAGTTCTGCTTCTACAAACAATAACAAAAACTGCCATTACAAAATGTTCCCAACTCCTTCCTGTACCACTTGTGCCTTTCTTGCTCTGTGCTTCATAGCCTCACAACTGAGTTACTTTTTAACTTCTTCACCAGAATGTCAACTACTTAAATGCAGAGACAGTGTTTTATGTTTTTTGCATCATCCATAGTTCAGAGCTAGAAATTTGTGTATGCTGAAAAGCACTTGTAAAACTGAGCAATAACTGACATCCATGTAACACTAAAATTTCTAAAATACATTCTTAAAGCCTATGGAGTATATTGCATCAATATTTTTTATTATTCTAAATGTCCAGATGTTTTTAAATGTTGAAGTACAGAGTTTCCTAAGTTCTCATCCCCCAACAAGAATCAAGTTTTTTGATTTTACATGGCCTGTTTGTTATTCCAAGTCTAAATTCTCCAAAGGACTACTCTGGGTTTTGCCTCATTAAAATATTTACTTGCCTCAGGCTGTTTCTACATATTATCAAAACATTAGATGAAAAGCAAAAAATCCAATCACCCATCTATTTTAAATGTAATAAGTGTATGTTGTCTTCATACACAATAGGTAGCCAGGTGATTGATTACTTGGTTTGCAACCAATTGTTTTGGCGGTATTATAAATGCAACAAATATTAAGTGAACAGTGGCAGTTTTTCCATTTTAACTGATTTTATAAATTTGGTGGAGTCTTCCATTTGTTTACTCTAGTTATCTAATCTTAGTCACATAGTTTATCAGCCAGTGAGACACAGTAGGCAAGAAAACTTGGATTCATACTCTGTGAAGCCTCCTCACAGTCTTGGAACTGGTGCTACAGTTTACAGTATGCTGAGTTTGAAGAGGATGTCTCCAGATTGGATAACAGAGTGCACAGACTGAAGCTTTCCTGTACAGAGAATTACAAGGAAAAAAACACCAGCTCTGAGTAAAAGTAGGGGTGCTATTGATGAAAACTTTTTTAAAAAAGAAATCATTAGAAATATCTAAAAGGCAAGATAAGAGATGGAATTGGATTGAAAGAAGAAACTTTTGGTAAAAATGTCTAAAAGAAAACTTAGGAAACATATACTTGTGGATTCAAGTTAAAAAAAAAAGTGAAGGAGAATCAAGGCTGAAGAAGAGAATTGGTTAGAATCAGCAGTAGGACAGTAGGTCCTACCCTGGTCCCTTCACTACCACTACTACAAATCATCACATGCTAAGGGTAGAGCAGGACTTCCATTTCAAACAAAATAGGATTGCTACATAATTTGGACAATCTTCCTATTAATAACAAATTATATAAAATAACAACAAAAATGGCTGCTGATGGTGTTATGTTTTGTTTTATTTTCAATGGAGTCTTGCTATATTGCTCAGGCTTAACCATCTTGAACAACCTTGACTCAAAGACACTTCCACCTCTGACTCCCAAGTAGTTGGAATTACAAGCCAAATTGCTATAGCCAGTGACAGACTTTTAAAAGTTCATCACAGTAGAGAAGACATTAAAGAACTACCAGCCAAAAATTTAAGGAAAAGCTAGAAACCAGAGAAGCAAGCATAGAACATTTGAGTAGGCCTAAAACTAGCCTCCTACTGGTCCTAGCCCTGTACCTGAAAAACAAAGCACTTTAGCTCCTTTTCCAGACAAGCATAGGTTTTGGTTTGAATGGTTTCACAAGAAAGGAGGATACAATACAATTTCAAGACCTGTCCAAGGAAAGGAGGCTAATAAGAGACCTTTTCATCATTAGCCTAAGACTATAAAAAGCTTAAAGGCAAACAAGAAGTAAATCCACCTTTTCCAAATTCAAGAATCTGCCAGATTTGACACTTAGTAGATTAGGGATAAAAATAAAAGAAAAGTTGTAGTTAAATATCAGCCCTCCCAGAGATTTGCAGTCTGGGTTTACCTTGCCTGAATATCCCAGGCACCCAGATGTAAGGTGGTCTGACGCTGCAAGTGCTGTGAGCACCCAGCCAAAACAGATTCATGTTTTTTTCCAGGGAAGGACAGCTTTATTATAGGAGATGCTCAGGTAAAATTTGCAGCGCACAGTCAAAGATGACTAAGTATAATCATATATCCAGACCTTTAAATCCCTTGTCTTTGAATGCAACCAATGGGAGGTGGAAAATATTTCTAATAGAATCTGCATCATATCACAGACATTTTTTCTTGTCAATTATTCCCTAAACAGTATGTTTACATAGTACTTACATTGTCTTGAGTATTATAAGTAACTCAGAGATATTTTAATGTATATGGAAGCATATCCATCAGTGGTACATACTGCACCTTAATATAAGAGATGTAAAGCTTCTCAGATTTTTGTATCCATGATGGGAGGGGGTGGCTAGAACTAAACCTCCACAGATATGGAGGGAAGGCTATATACAAAAGAGAGAAATCACGGCTAAGTGGGAAGATTCAGGGTAAATGTTTGGCCCAAATAAACAAACTATTGCTACAGATCACTAGTGACATTCAAGAATCCCATTCCCAGGATACTGATTCCTGTTTCACTCAAATTGCCCATCCTGTAATATTGCAGGTCATTGGAAGAAAGCTGATGTACGTAACTGATATACTTATTCACTGCATCTTCAAGTTAATGTGGAAAGTTCAAGATTGAGAAGTCACCAAATATTTGAGGAAAACTAATACCATGGAAATATGCATCAGTCTACACACACACACACACATGCACACACACACACACACACATGCACACACACACACACACACACACACACATACACACGAACACCTGAAGAAACAAAATAAATAGGGCACATGCTTGAAGACTTTTAAACATAAAATTGTTATATACTGCATGTTTAGAGAAGTTATTGCATCCATTAAGTAAAAGCAGTCTTTAAAGAGAAAAAAATGAGATATTTGGGAAACAAAGTATAATAAAACCTAAAACTTCAAAACTGAATAGCAATATTGACATATCTGAATAGGAACCCTGAGACTCAAAAATCAAACCAGGTAATTCGCTTAGATCTTTAGTACAAAGGAACAAGGAGGTAAGTATAACATAAAGGTAAAGGGATATACAGGATCCATCCAAAAGTTACAATATCCATATGATAGAACTTCCAGAAGGAAAATATAATACTGATATAAAGAAGTCACATAATATTTCTCGTATTTGAAAAGGAGACTTGAGGTTTGAAAGCCCCACAAAGTGACAAGCAAGAAGAGAGAGAAAGAAGCAAGCAAGAAGATTAAGAAGAGACACATTGCTAGAAAACAGTGTTAAAATCTAGTTTTTTATTGATTATAAAATTCTAGAAGCTTCCAAAGAGAAACATTATCTACAAATAAAAAATCACCATATTCACTTGGGTATGGTGAAATGGTCAATATGGTTGAAATTTATTCAACAACACTGGCTACAAAGAGACACTAAAGAAATATTTTCTAAGTACAAAGGTGAAGGAGATTCTGAACTTAGAATTCTATAATCTGACAAACTGACGGGTAAGTTTAATGCCAAAATAAATATTTTCAGATATGAATGGATTTGAAAAATTTATTGCTTAAAATTATAAAAAATAATGACTAAAGACATGCTAAGTAAAACAAAACATGAATCTAGGAAGAGAACCAAAAATAAAACATAAACAGAAACATTTAAGATTTACAATAGATCTAAATAAATGTTCATTTTTTGAAAACCATAACAATTACAAAAATTCATTCTTAAGAAATCCTTTCATAATCACAACAGCTACTGTAAAATAGCTTAAAATGTATTTATTAAGGTGGTACAATATATGTATGATGGAAAAAATCGAAAATTTTAAAAAGAGTACTAAGCATAAAATCTGAAAAAAATGGCTATTCACCTGAATGAATCCCAATAGAAATATTCCATATTTTTGTAAATTAACAGGCAGATTTGATGCAATATTAGACAAAATATCAATAGATTTTTAATTGAATTCAACATGCTCATTCTAAAATTCATCTAGAAAATAATTTATTGTTAAAATCTCTAAAATAAATTTCAAAAAGAGAAAAACTAAGTGTGTGTGTGTGAGTGAGTGTGCGCGTGTGTGCGTGTGTGCTTGTGTGTGTAGAGGTTCCTTCTCAGATAGTAAAGCATGGAATTATAAATGTACAGTATCTAGGTACTGGAAGAAGACTAGACAAATATATCAAGAAAATAGAGCAGATAGTTCAAAAGCTGATCAATATCTGAATGGGAATCTAGTACCTAGAAAAGCTGTCTTTAGTTTAGTAAGAGATGGACAATAAAGAAAACTATCGATGAACTGTCCATTCATTTATGGGAGAGATTCTAAACACAAAAAAATTTTAAAAGCCCAGGAAACTTAATAACTTAGTGAGACCCTGTTTCAAAATAAAAAAGATTTCTAATGGATTAATATAAACAGTAAAATATTAAAATTACAACTATGCAATTAGTTTGAGGAAATACAAGAAATTATCTATTTAAATACTTGATAAAATTTCTTTTTTTTTTTTTTTTTGAGACAGGGTCTCGCTTTGTAGTTCAGGCTGGCCCTGAGCTCAGCCTCAAACTCACATCACAGCAATCCTCCTGCCTCTGTCTCCCAAGTGCTGGGATGACAGGCGTGAGCCACCACGCCCGGCACTGTGGTATGTGGTACTGATTGCTGCTGGGGTGAGTCTCCATGCCCAATATTATATGTGGTTACTGGGGAATTGAACCCAGGCCCTTACGCTTGCAAGACAGGCATTGGAACCATTGAGCTAACTCTCCAGCCCCTTGGTAAAATTTCTTGAAAAAATATACACAAAATGATTGTGCATATTTGATTGCTTATACCAAGGTTACTGTGAATTTCAAGGGTCACCTATACTTTTATATATTTTCATATAAAAACATCATAAAATACAAAAACCATATGAATGTTTTTGCGATTTGGAATCAAACTCAGAGCCTCACGCTTGCCACAGCAATGCACCACTGAACTAGATCTCAATCACTTTCAGGATTGTTTTTTTTCTTTTAGGTTTTTTGAGACAAGGTCTCGCTTTGTGGTTCAGGCTGGCCCTGAGCTCAGCCTCCAACTCACATCACAGCAATCCTCCTGCCTCTGCCTCCTGAGTGCTGGGATTACAGGCGTGAGCCACCACGCCTGGCACTGTGGTATGTGGTACTGGTTGCTACTGGGGTGAGTCTCCCCGCCCAGTATGGTACGTGGTTACCGAGGATCGAACCCGGGTCCTTGTGCTTCCAAGACAGGCGCCGGAACCATTGAGCTAACTCCCCGGCCCACTTTCAGGATTCTTTTAACATAATTTATCCCTGTGTTGGTTAATTTAGAATTATCTATATTTCAACTTCCAACAATTTTAATTCTCACTGTGCCAATTATTTAAATAATATTTTCAGTCACTGTTGTGGCAGTACCCAATGATACTATATGATGCCACAGTCATTTAGACAAGTTAAGACAAGACAAAGTGAGCCTGTGTCTTTGTACATCCATTTAAAGTGGAAATAAAGAGAAAATTTAAGAGTTCTGAATCCTGTTACCTTGCTCTACTACTATAACCCACATTTCTATATTCTTAAAGGGAGATACATTGATAATGAAAGGACAAAAGACCTACAAGCTTCAAAATTCTAAACGTGCTTTAAAACTGGTCTTATAATATCTGGGCAAATTATCCACATCAGACTTCCAAAAATCAATTATTCCTCTTAGTTCAAACAATCAGTCACATGTACACAAATACAGATATACTTAAAACCAGCCTAAATCCACTAAGTCCATTTCCAAATTTGTCATGCTCTAATATTGAAGTAATTTGAACAAAAAGGAAGGGGGAAAAGCAAACAAATGATAATGTGCTCATATGTCATCTTTATTTTTGAAAAGTAGTTTATTACTAATACAACTCCATGGATCAAACTACTTAAAACTGTTACAGTAACAAGGCCTAGAAACATCCAAAATAAATTTTAAAGGAGAAAGCCACTATTGTTTCAAAAGTTTGTCTTTGTAGTTATGTACTTTAACAATTCCAAACCTGAGGCTGTTTGTGCTATTTTCAGAACTTATTTAAAAGGTAATTTTGTTGAATTTTAGATCCAAGAGAAATAAGACTATTCTATAATCAAAGGATTTAATCAGCCAAAAATTTTAGTGGAGACATCATGAGGGTGTCTCCATCTCACTTTAAAGAAGGCGAAGTGGCCACTGCCCTGTGAGATCTAGCATTCAGCAGAATGAAGTGTAATGCAT
This sequence comes from Petromus typicus, assembly GCA_004026965.1. Lineage (NCBI taxonomy): Eukaryota > Metazoa > Chordata > Mammalia > Rodentia > Petromuridae > Petromus > Petromus typicus. Next base: position 14,484 of record PVIR01027848.1, read on the forward strand.
GTTTGGGTGCTAATTTAAGTGATACACACCACTGGTCTTCAAGTAATACCAAAAGATATCAAAGCTGCAAAATCCAAGAAAACCTACAAGTATGTAGGCAAATTTATTTTGTAATATAACAAATATAGATTAAAGGTCTACTATAAGGCAGGAACTGTGCTGGGCTCCAAGCCCAAATGTTGAAATTAGATAAGTGCATCTTGGAAGGATGAATAACATTTTATATGAAAAGAAGTTGCTCCAAATGAGAAGTATTATACAAATAAAGGACAGGGAGGTGGGGAATGAGTGGCATGAACACGTAGGGTAGGGGAAATACAGTGATAAAGAAAATGAGACCAAGTTATTAAGGTGCCTCATTTATCAGAGAAGAAACTAAATGAAATATTACCAACTGCCCAACGCATGTGAAGCATTTTTATCTTCACTCAGAACAGCTCCTCCCTCTCCTTAACCACAATTAAATAATTCAGAAAAAGATTTTTAAAACTTTTGTTTGGCCATGGTTATGTCATCTAGGATGAATGTAAAGTGGTCCAAGAGTTTAAATTTGGTGGATGATCCCTTTGATCGTGACAGAAAATGAGAAAGAAAAACCTGATTGAGTAGGGTGCATGAGCAATAATGATTTTGTTTGGGGACATTGTGACTTGGAAGTAATAGGAATATATCCAGATCACTTTGCTGTCTAATTCATCCTATTTCAGCCACTTTAGTACTGATTAGAATACTAGAAATTATCAATTGTAAAATTTCAGCCTTTCAAGCTATTCAATATGTGTCTAAGCTTAAAAATTTTTTTCCCAATTTCTAGAACACAAATCACATTTTACATCCACTGTTAACAAAGCCTTCATGCCTGGTATGCATCACAATCATAAATTTTGGTATACAGACTCAAGTATGCAATAAACATAGGTTTCTTAATTTTTTAATAATGGAATTAAGTATTTTCTTAATTTCTCCTTCAGGCTATCACAACATGAACTTATCTTTGTTCTCTCCCCACTCCCAGTTCAAGGAATGTTTTCTCACTTTCAGACAGAGGCCCAGAAAGCCCCGCTGTCAGCTTCATGTTATATACCAGCTATTTCACATCCATTCTATTGCCTAGGCTGCAATAACTTTCTCTCCTGTCTTACAGCCAAGAAAAGACATGTTCCTTTCTCTCTATCACATTTTCTTTTTTAAAAATGAGCTGCTCACTGACTGAATGGGGAAAAGGCTACAGATGTAAGGAAATACCAAGAAAACCACCAGTTAACATTACTAAATATGTGCCACCATATTTTTCTAGTTGTAGTTTTCATTCTTACCAAATTATTTCTCATCTGATCAAGAACTAATAAAAAAATAACATTTATTAAGCAGTTTATGTGCTAGGCACTGTGTCAGAAGCACTACATAAATTACCCAACTCAAATTTTTTTATTAAACTCTTTACTACATCTACAGGAGGTAATTAGGCTCTGGAAGGAAAATTCTCAGCAACACTGGGCTATTTAGCATTCTCTTTTCAGTTAAAATGTGTAAAAGTTGAAATAAATAAAAGTACTCTTTACTTTAGCCTTTGGTCCTCCAGAAACTTTAGTTTTTATGGAAATTTTGCCATCTTTGTAGTTGAAGAAGGAGGTTGAGAATGGGGAGAATAGAAGGCTTCATAATACTCATCTTTGCCAGAATTGAGACTAAATCTTTCAAACTTGTACTCTACAAACTTATATAACTAAGTAGCCTATTTCTTTTTTTTTTTTTTTTTTTTTTTTGAGACAGGGTCTCACTTTGTGGTTTAGGCTGGCCCTGAGTTCAGCCTCCAACTCACATCACAATCCTCCTGCCTCTGCCTCCCAAGTGCTGGGATTACAGGCGTGAGCCACCATGCCCGGCACTGTGGTATGTGGTACTGGTTGCTGCTGGGTGTGGGTCTCCACACCCAGTATTGTTATGTGGTTACCGGGGAATCAAACCCGGGCCCTTGCGCTTGCAAGACAGGCGCCGGAACCACAGCGCTAACTCCCCGGCCCCTAAGTAGCCTATTTCTAAATATATAACACATCAAAAGGTAACTGTCGATAAATACTAAAGTAGACTGTATTCATCAATTATTATAATTCTGTTATTGAAAAATCTTATTTTCTTTTATGTTCATATTTATAGACCTTGATTATACCAAAATCTGCTCTTAGTTATGGAGAAATAATGCTTGTAAATAATTCTGTTTGCTAAAGGAATGGAATAGCTCCCTTTCTCAACATGCAACAACTGCAGTGTAGATGTTACAATTATCATATGATAGAAAGATCAGGGAAGAGAAGAACTGTCTCCCTCAGAATTGGGATGGCTTCAGGTGAGTGGCAGAACTAGTCTGTGTTCACGCCCTGGATAGTAGAGAACAATGTTGAGGAGAATCGCCCCTTGCGGTGGAAAGTAAGATGACATTTCCTCCCCATAGGGAGAAGGAAAAGATTCTTCTAAAATTTTGTCATGAAGATATGTCATATACTAATACAAGTTCTCAGTGTTGAGGGTGATCATGATGTGTATTGAAAGTGTACCAATAAAATCAATTTTGCAAAAAGAGAAATGATCCTGGTCCAGGGATAAAACAGTTGAGATATTATGACCTGATGATTGTCCATGTATTTTGGACTACTTGTATACATATTTTTGTTCTTCTTTCATATTATTATATTTATTTTGAAAATTCTACCCAAAGTTAGAGTAACCAAGAGAAAAGGTTTTCAGGGAAAGATTAGAAGCAGCAGTGAGTAAAAGCAAAAGAGAAATATATTCAGCAAGAGTTGCTTTGTCCAGTGTTCACAAAGTACAATTTTTCCATTTTATTTCAATGAAGGAAGTGCTTTCCTCAGATGCTATGCTACACGGATGGATCTTTAGCAAAGAAGAAAGAGAATTCTTCCTTCTTTGCCACGCATTTGATCTCATCCATAAAACATCGTACACTGTACTTCTATCTTCACATGTGCTCTGAGACATAGGTGCAGTATTGCTATGCCCAGTTGATAGAAACCCAAATGCACAGTGAAAGAAAGAGATATGCAATTTTCTGAACATCATTCTTGGTGATGTCCAAACCTCTGCATCTCATAAAGAAAGAAAGGATGTAGTTTCAAATCTGGTTTTTAATGGAAGTTTCCATTTTAGTTCATTCTCTAGGAATTGTTTAGATTAAACAAATTAAAGCAGTCTTTCAAAGGGGTAAACAGTAACCAATGAAGCAGAAATTATTTGGATTTTGGAAAACAGCTGTGAATGTGAAATTAATTTCATTGTGAAGGAAATGGAAGTCAATAGAGGGAATTAGCTGTTATACAGTAAAGAGCAAAGAATTATGGGCTTTTATGCAGATGTGTGTTTTGGTGGAAACCATACATAAGGGAAATTATTCTACAAAAGATGTAAGTTAGATTAAAACTGGTACAATTATAACAAAATCTGCTAGGAAGGTATCATATGAATTCACACACAAATAATTGTTGATTTATGCTGCACATTATTCAGAAAACCATTGTTTATCTTCTAATAGAAACATTCAATTGCCTTTGTCTTCTTTTCCATGTTTCAAGATAGTGAATAGATAATTCTTTTCATTATACTCTTACACTGCATCCCCATTTGACTAATTCTTTCATCCCACATTTATCCTACCTTTGATAACTGCTTTTAGCCCTGTAATTTTCATGTTACTCTCTGACCATTGACAGTTTGATTTTCTGGCTTAGTGTATAACTATATTCCATGAAATATCCATAATTTTCTCATCTTGCTTAAATACACATGGCACTTTGTACTTTTTATTTGGTGTCTGTACATTCTGTTCTTACTGGCTCTAATTTTACTGTGCCTGCCTTGGGGAAGCAATAATGGGAACCTACCAAATCACATTGTTTTTCCAGTTTATTTCTTCTAGTTAAAATAATGGAGTTTAAAAATCACTAGACATTTACTATGACTATAATATCAGTCACAGTATATGATTTGTAATATACAAACATAATTAGTTGTTTTGAAGATAAAGCTCTAATTAATTGAGAAAGAAGTTATGTTATAGGGAAATCATTAATAAATTCTAATAACATAGTCTCAAGTAAGGTTCTGTTTGCTATGGTTCCTTTACATTACCGATTTACATGTAATTTATTTTAAATCCCTTAATGAAGTGTAGGTAGTATTATTACTATATAGGTAATATTTATTAAACAATAATGTGTAGTATTATGCTAAATGCTTAGATTCTCTTATTTTATTACAACAAATTAATGAAATAGGTACAAAAAAAATCAATACTAGCAGTTAGTCATTTTGACCTAAAGAGTCCATCATGAATCATAATTCTATCTTTTCTCCAATAATAAGTAAATCTGGTCCCAAGATCATTTCATGACCAGTTTGAGACAAAATTCCATTAGTAATAACATTTTTATTCTAGTATATCTATTTCAAATTCTGAAGTTAAAGAACAATTCTAACATACATAATCATCTCAACTACATATGATTTTTGAAATAATTTTATATGCCTTATTAATGCATTTGTAATCATGTAATTATTGAGTTTTAATTTAGAATTTGCAAGCTATTTATCTTATTTGACAGAGAACTAAATATCAACCTAGGACTAAGTTTTATGAGATGTGAAAGTAAAAAGAATATAGAATTGTGTGACCACAATCAAAATATACCTCACCTCACAAAAATTTTTATTTTTGAATGGTTTCCATTGGGGAAAAGTACAAATAAAATCAATCCATGAAAAAATAATAAAACATCTAATAACTACAAGGCTAGTTATAAGATTAGAAAATTCATTACCAGGCCAGGATTTAGCTCAGTGGTTCCAGTGCCTGTCCTGCAAGCACAAGAACCCAGGTTTGATCCCAGTAAACCACATACAATACTGGACATGGAGACTCACGCCTAGCAGCAATCAGTACCATATACCACAGTGCCAGGCGTGGTGGCTCACGCCTGTAATCCCAGCACTTGGGAGGCAGAGGCAGGAGGATTGCTGTGATGTGTTTGAGGCTGAGCTGAAGGCCAGCCTGAACTACAAAATGAGACCCTGTCTCAAAAAAAAAAAAAGAAAAAAGAAAGAAAATTCATTACCTATTCTTACAGTAAAATTTCATGGCCTTCGGAAATACATTTTGACTACCCCATATTTATGCTGTCAGATTCTTAATCTCTAAAATAAACATGATATATACATAAAATATTTTACATTTATTTTTACTTCACAAAACTTGTAGAATATTTTTAGGTTTTTCTGTTTGTTTGTTTGTTTGTTTTTTAAGACAGGGTCTCACTTTGTAGTTCAAGCTGGCTCTGAACTCATGATGTAGCTCAGGCTAGCCTCAAACTCACAGCAATCCTCCTACCTCTACCTCCCAAGTTCTGGGATTACAGGCATGAGCCGCCATCCCTGGCACTGTGGTATGTGATGCTGGGGATTCAACCTGGGTCCTTGCACTTGCCAGGCAGACACCAGAACCACTGTGCTAAATCCCCAGCCGGGATCATTTTTTTAATGCACCAGTATACAGTAATTGAAAATTATCAATCTTAATACTATAGGAAAGCTGACACCCTGTGGTGTATTCCTTGTCATGTCAGGTTTTCAAACACTTTCTTCCTAATTGCAAAAGTTAAGAAATTTTAAATGCTACACAAAAATTATGTATTGATGACTATTATAGGTTTTATATGAGAGGTAATCTTTATTACACAATTCATTAAATGATCCACTGAAAATTTTCTCGTTTCAAAATGCAGTATGATTATGCCAGTATGCATACCTCAAATTCCTTTATGTTGTTCAATTATATTTTTAGAACCTCTCTGACGTATGAATGAATTTATAAGACTAAAAATTATATTCTTTTTATGTATTAATATTCCCTAATAGATGGTATTTATTTAAATAAATATATTTTTGTTAAATTGTAGCTCAGAAATTTTTCTACCATTGTAATCAGTGCTATTATTTGAAGAATTCTTTGATGTGAATTCAGTTGCAGAACACTTGATTAAAGTATTTAGAATAAGTCTGGCATTGAGTTCCATCTTTACAAATTATATCACTGAATTATTTTAACACATTAGTAAATCTAAAGTGTGTGTTATTTTCAAGTATCTTGAGAGTCTGAAAGTTTTTGAGAAAGTTTTTTTTAAACAAGAAATTGTGTTAAGTGAAAATTTAATAAGAAAATATTTTTATGCGACAGGAAACAGCAAAAAAGCAGGAATGGTGATCTTATTTGCAGACAGAATGTTTTCAGATTTTATAAAAATGTTTTGTATATTGCAGGTATTGAAGCAGAAAAACATACTAAAAGACAAAAAGAAACAAATATCACCACACAGGTAAATATTGTACTTTTTCAATAAAAATTTAGGCTCTAAGTAGTGTTTATTAAGCAAGGTCAGAATTCTTTAACAGGTAATTAGGTATTGTTTCTATTCTTTTTAAAAAATTCTCAATATTATTCCTTTAATCACTCATTTTCAAAACAATTTTCTCATTCTGCTGTAAAAGGAAGAGAATGTTCTTAGGTCTGACCTTCTCATGGCTTGCCTGAGACCCTAAATATTAAAACAAATAGTGCAGAGATAAGCACTGCTTATAGTAATATAGATGCTCATCAAACTTTACTAATACCTCGGGGTGTCTTCTGACATCTTGGAAGTAGGAGATTCAAATTCTCACTGTGTTCTCCACTCAGGAGCCAGTGTAATCCTGTAATGTAATTTGCTTCTGCGTTTGACCCCATCAGTAGATTCTCATCCTGTTCGAAGTAAAAATAGTCATTATAAGGGCGTGCTTATTGGGCTCTTGGTCTGGCCCCACTGTTTCATCTAATAACATGTACTAAATACACTGGGCTCTGTGCTGTTCCTCAGAAACCTTGGGCATACACTCACAGTTTTGTTTCCCCTGTTTCCCAAACTTATCTACCTGGATATCCGCATGGCTTTCTCAAGTCTCGTTCGAGTGTCTTTTCAGAGTGGCCTTCCCTGCACACTCATTTTGCCATCATGCCTTCTAAAGTTCCAAACACGACAATAATACCTTCTTCTCTGCCCCTTCCCTGCTGTATTTTTCCTCTCAGAATTATCAACATGTTATATACAGTATTTTATTTGTTTGCTGATACTCCTTCATCAGAACATAACTTGTGTTAAGGGGAGGAATTTTTGCAGTTACTTCTGTGATACTGTGTGGCACACAACATCATTTAAGTGTTTATTATAAATAAGTGTTATAAATAAATGTTTATTATAAATCGTAATATAGTTGAAGGAATAAAATGTGAAGAGTTCAGATAAATTAAAAAATTCTCTTTACATTTAAATATATACTAAACCCTGCCAGGTTTAGCTCTTCTAAACAACGGTAACTACATCCCCCATACTACAGCAGAAGGAGAAGGGAGCTTCCCAGTTTGCTCTTGGGCATGAGGGGGTTGAAGAAACACCAATTCCAGTGTCATCGTGGCCATCTCACCTTCCCCTGTGGGCTCTTGGCATTGCGATGTGCCTCACAACACCTGAGGTCCTTTTTTGGAATCCCAGTGCTGTGTGGATTAAGGATGTTCCTTGGACCCATACATATCCCATCTCATTAGCCAATGATGCATATAGAGAAAATAAAGGGAAGAAACCTGCCCTCTTCGTGTTTACCCTATGAACAAGAGAGAACTAAAAGTTAAGATTTCGAAACGTTGGAAAATAGCAGAAGTACTATGAAAGGCTAAGGGAAAATTGTGCCAGGAGAACCAGACAGGGTAACTCACCCATTCCTTGTAATATCTGCTTTTTTTTTTTTTAGGTTTTTGGAGACAGGGTCTCGCTTTGTGGTTCAGGCTGGCTCTGAGCTCAGCCTCAAACTCACATCACAATCCTCCTGCCTCTGCCTCCCGAGTGCTGGGATTACAGGCGTGAGCCACCACGCCCGGCACTGTGGTATGTGGTACTGGTTGTTGCTGGGTGTGGGTCTCCACACCCAGTATTGTTATGTGGTTACCGGGGAATC